>JALKBU010000025.1:0-129380 GCA_023091735.1 Trichomonas tenax
AAAAAAGCATATTTGTGATTAGATTTACCTATTTATCATCGACAACAACATATTTTACGTTATAAAAATGCTATACAATGGTAATATAATATATTATAATGAGTAAAGCACATCATGGCAAATCAATATTTTGATGCAAGATATACCTAATATTTTAATGAAATATATACTTTGTTAGCTAATTCTTTAATATATCATGCACAACAGGATTTTGTACATTAGGGTTCAATAACTTAGCAAAAAGTTAATCCAGTGAGTTAAAAAACGAGTTTCGCCGACTTTGCGTATCAATTTTAGACAAGCCTTCTGATAATCGTGATAAAATTATAAATTTGATCGATGTATTATTATCGCATAGTACAGGTTTGGTATAAATATAAGAATTGTAACTAGTTTAGGCAATGAAATCAGATCTATGGAAATTATTCTTGTGCAAAATAATTATTACAATGTGTATAGATAATTTACAAATAACACGTGAAAGGCATGTCATAATTACATCCAATTTGTATATCTAAATAACTATATCATGACTTATACACTGAAAAACAATAACAAGTATAAATCCGGAGAATGAATGTATAAATGAAAGGATATAGTTGCAGTGCAATTGTGGATATGAATAGCCAGACTGAATTCAAGATCAAGAAAGTTTGCCGAAGGAAATAAAGAACAAATATGCAATTAATAGGTAATATTATTATAGCAGCAGTGATGAGATATCGACCAGATACTCAAAATGCATAAAAGCAGATAATTATTTCTGATATAAAAATCGCATTTGATTGTATTCTGGTTTATATGCACCTGACATCCAAAAGCTTTGTGCAGAAAGTCCACCTCCTTTACTATCATTGTTAGAACTATCAAAATCATCCGAGCCACCTCCACCACAAGCGACGAGAACAGAATGGAAAATATCATATTCAAGCATCATCAAAGCTGTTCTTCCACCACCTGATGCAACAGGTGTACCATACCCTGAATAGTATGGTCTTGTAGGACCTCCTCCACCTGGCATGTAAACAGATTTTGCAAATGCATCACCAATGAAAGGTTTTACTTCATATCTTCTCTGGTCTCCAATCATAATAAAAGCCTTTGTTTCTTGAGATATAAAAAGAGTTGAAGAGACAAAACCTCCAGGACCTGATGAGTACTTAGATGGATTGCATTTCGCATTACCACGATAGAAATCAACGACACTTTGATTGCATCGATTTGTTTGGGGATTAATATATGAACATGTATCATTTATTGAATTAAAACCACCACTGGCACCAGAAACTTTAAATGTATAAATGCCACGCGGCAAAATCACTTCATAATTAGTGCAATCATAATTTGATTCGCATGGATAGTAGAATTCATATGCGCTCTTATATCTGGTGACATTTGGCTCCCCTTTTGATGAGTTGACAAGTCTTAATATCTTACCATTGAACAATAATGGTTTTTGAGATTTTTTATTTTTTGATGCAGTATAATGCAGAAGATATAAAAACGCGAAATGACACATATTTGTTTATCGAAAAAAATATCACATATGAAGATACATAGAGAGTTCAATTCAATACAAATCAAGAGAGAGGTGTATTGACTTCGAGTGTCCACAGACAGCAATTCCAGTATGATCAATATGTTTAAAGGACAATAGGAATACATACTATCGGGTTGGATCTTACTATTGTCGTTTATGTTGATCAATAATTTACAATTTAGCAACAAATTTCGAATTAAATCAACAAAAAAGCAGCACACAATATATAAGTATCATTACATTCCATTCAATGATAAGTCACTAGTATATAAAATGATATTTAAAAATGTCGAGATTTTGTTATTTACTATTATGAGTTAAAAATGTATTTCTAGACCACAATTCCGTCCAGTTATGAGTTTAGCTGAATGGTTTAAGCTTGATTGGCCAAGGATATAACTAAAAATGGAAGGTAAAGATAAAAATAAATTGAAACTTTACAAATAATTTCAATTTTTAAAATTTAGTATATCGTTGTTAACAATATTATAGTCATATATAGACGATAAATGTCAAAAAAATTGATAAAAAGGTGCCTCTAACCGTTTGGCCCGGTAACTAAAGGCATCTGTATATATCGCACATATGTATAACATTCTAAATTCATCAATTTTGGTCGCTAAATCCCAAAAATGGAGTCAAAACACTTCTATCAAGAGCTTCTTCAATAATATATAAAATTTCAAAAATCAAACTTTTTGTAGTGCAAGGGATTGCATGCTATGATGCAATGCAATGATGGGAAGAGTAATTTTGATCTTATTTAAAATATGATAAATTATTAACAATTTTAGAACAAATAAGTACAATATATCAATGCTTTGTCAATGAAGAATAACTTTCAACCATTCCATTTGTAATTTGCTGAACTAAACTAATAATTGTATCAATTGGAACTAAATCATCGAAAGCAGGATCATTGAGGTTCATTTTGAGGTTGGCCTCAGCATGACGCTGCAACATATCTAAAACCCATTGGAAATTTCTTCCAAGAAGTTGTTGAATCTGTAATAAATCATATAGACGTTTGACGGCATCACCATCAATGAACTTAATATCATCAGATTCCAAAACTTGGAATGATGTTGAAATTGCAACTAAAACCCAGTCCTTCAAAGCATCTTTGTTTTGATCAATAAGTATTTTGCAAAGCGTTTCAGTGCAGTAAGCACCGCATTTAAAACCAAAATCGCAATCATTTGGATCAAGTTGTGCTTGCTGAAGGAATCTAATGAATTTCTCTATGTCAGACTTATTTACACACCCATCTTGATCTTTATCCAGCGAATAAAGGAAAATTATCGAATTTTCTTCTATATCGTGATTTTCCATCAATCTGATCTTGCTGAGCTTGAAAATCGGTATCTTTTCTTCCTCATCATCATCTCCTCCACATATTTCTTTTTGATAATAAGAAATAGAATTTGATGCTGAAATCTCATTACCCATTATATATTTGACGCTATATTTTTACATGACAAATATTATTTATAAAGCAAATTTTAATTAACAATAAAAATGGTTCAGATTTAACATGTAGATTAATAATTAATTATTAAAATAATTATGAAACCTGACAATTTGATTTTTATCTGTCAAATATATAATGAATCCATAATTAGATATTAGATACGATTTTGTTGCTAATTTTTAAATAAAAGTCAAAATACAAATTGACAATAAAAAAAGCGCACGTTTACTAAAAAATGGAAGAAAATGTTTTTCAGCCTTCTTTTGAAGATTTGTTGCAAATTTGTTCACTGGGAATGAACAACTCGATAGTTCTATGGAATGATATAAATGTTACGCAAAATAAAGAGTATTTGATCGCTAAATCGAAAGCATTATTGAATCAGAACAAATATAATGAAGCGATAGAGTTATTAGAGAATGTTACTATCGATGAAATACACAATGAACGCGTTTTAAACACTTATTATGAAGTTTTACTTGAATCATATTTCATTTTACAAAAATTCAGCAATATTTCGATAATACTACAAAACCCAATGTTTGATAATCTAGAGAAAAGCATAAAGCTCAATATTTTAGCCGGGAAATGCTATTTAAAGATTGATAAAACTCAAGGAATGGAAAGCAAAGCTTTTCCTTTCCTGTTGACAGCATACATGCAGTATCCTTACTCTTTTGAGTTAATAGAACTCCTCATTTCACTTGATTATACAGATTTTATTCAACATCCGAATAATCCAGTATTTAACACTTATCTCGAAGCCAGAAGACTCATGTACACACGCCAATACAGTGAAGCAAAAAGAATTCTCATTGACATTGATAGAACTCATCCAAATTGTATTCCTGTAATTACTAAGATTTGCATGTGCTGCTACTTGACAAAAGACATACCGGGATTCAAGTTATATTCTTCTAAGCTCCCATCGAATGAAATGGAAATTGTTGATATTCGCGCAAAATATTTGAAAGATGACAATGAAGTCGACAAACTAAACGATTTAGTTGTTAACGCTTTGAACATTGATCAACTTAATCCGAATGCATGGATCGCTTTCAGTTATCTTCAAGAGTTAAAGAAAGAAAATACAAAAGCATTACATATTACGAACCATGCACTTATTTTGGATCCAAACTCATGGAGAGCGAACTATAGACAAGGCTCACTAAGGTTTGCTAAAGGAGAGATCGGCAATGTCAAGAAAGCAAAGGAATCATTCCTTAGATGTCACAAGATTCGTCCTGAAATTGATACTTTCCTTGCTTTGACTCAATGTGAGTTATTCATTGGAAACAAAGAAGCAGCAGTTCTTTATGCAACGGAAGCTATAAATATGTTCCCTGATCACACAAAACCTGATGGAGCTATGGCTCTTACATTACTAGGAATCAGTCAATGCAAGATTGATGTATCTAAAGGTAAATCGCTTCTTATTAAAGCTTTGAGTGCAGATACAGAAAACATGGATGCATTGGGATGTCTCGTTGATCTATACATTGAACAGCAGGCGTTCCCTGAAGCGTTGCAGTTATTGCATGATCACGAACAGTGCTCGAATCAGTTTTTCATCCAATACAAGTATGCCGAAGTTTACACATTCATGAAGCAATATGAAGACGCTCTTGCTCACATCGACAACGCATTACGCATTAGAGTTAACAACGATAGAGCTATTGAGCTTCGCGGACACATTGTCAACATGATTGGACCACTTGAAGAGGAAGATGGAGGCCAGGGAAGGATGTTCTACGCTGTTATATAAAAATTATTATATTTTGTTTGTACAAACTCCGCAAAGTATTATACTTCCTTAGAGAACATAAATATACAATAAGACACATATAATGATGATATTGTGTAAATATTAGACTTAGATATTGCTGAAATATTTTGATAATTTGAAAATATATGAAATGTTAATATGATGAGATTTGATATTATGAATAGTTTTGGTTCGTTGAGAAAAGATTACTCTATGAGTTTCGGTTTATGATGCATGATTTCAAATTTTGATATCAAGAGATGCGAAAGTGAAATAAGAAATATATTTTAGAAAATGAAATTTATGAAAAATAGAATTATTGTTATAAGATAAAATCATTTTTTTATAAATGAGTTTCAGTAATGTCGACTGCTTGATTGGAAAAGTCACAGGAGGCTCAATTATTGGACTTGATGGAGGAATTTGGGCATCTACACCAGGATTTTATGGCTCTACAGCCGAATTCGCGCATTTTAAAGAAGCATTTGACCCACAGAGTGAAAAAATCTTCAAAGGAATCGATTTTCTTGGCGAAACATACGTTGTTACAGACATTAACCCGGAGTGCGTTGTTGCAAAGAAAGGAACAAATAGCTTAGTGATTGTAAAACGAAAGAATTGCATCGTTCTCGGTTACAACGATGACCAAATTAAATTTGAGACATGTTACAAGGCAGTTTTCGATTTAGCTCACTCATTACCGGAAGTCGAATAAAATATTGTTACGTTTTCTCTTCGAAATCTTTCCACAATACTTTCTTGGCATAGAAATTTAATTTCATCACATTAACTCATCACAAAATAGGAAATTGAATAAATCCAAAAATAATATGAATATATAGTCCATATTAATCAAATTTATCTTTGCTTTTGAGAAGTATATATATTGGAAAGTTAATATAGATCATAGATGAATTATCTTTCTATTTCATATGATTAGAGATTGCAAGCTGATACCTAACTAATATTATCGTTGTATTAGCATATATAGTGAATATCAATCAATACTGAGGAAATGTTTTGCTACCTTTTATATATAATAGGATCTCTAGCGTACAGAAATCCTACCCCAAATAGTGTCAGGAAAAGTGATAGTATGTAAAGTGTTTTTGTCAGGTTTTACATGCTAGCACACTTCGTGCTTTGAACCAATTTCATCACAAAGAGTGACTGACTGCGTAGGATATGACACAAGTTCAATGCAGTCAGTCACTCATTGTGATGAAATTTAACAAGTTTAAATTCATCTCAATATCGAATACAATTTTTACGCTTTCATGGTTTTCTTGAGACAATTCTGTTATCAAGTGGCCTTACATGAACAATTTTGACCATTATGAGCAGAATTGCCTCAAGAAAACCATGAAATTTCGTTGAGTTTTTTGGTTTGAGCAAAATCATCATGAAAAATAGATCACTGGATGGGATGTCTTACCAACCTTATGCATTGGGTTGTTTTTAATGATGATGTTGAAAATTTTTGAAATCAACGAAATTTCAATGACTTTATTTTAGAGAATCCTATTTTTCTCGCTGCAATGCTGCTCATAAATGTATATGTATCCTTGATCATTTCTTGTGAACAGCATTGCAGCAAGACAAATTCCAAATTGCATACTGTTTTTACAAGATCATCATACAGAATGACTCACTCCATATGGCTGCAGTTCCCTCATATAAAATGAGTCATTCTGCATGATTAATTTTTATTTTTCATTAATTTAGAAACATTGTTTGAGTTTTTCAAAAAAATATGGATATCTGACTTTATCACACATATTGCATTAACTGAGTTCATATGATTGTTCGTTTCATATACATGATTTAGTCAGATATCCATGTTTTTTGAACAAATATAGTAGATATTTAACAAATCACCTATTTGTCAATATTTTGCACGAAGAATGCATATAGTGCACAGTAATATTAGATTCCATACATGCTTCGTGCATAATATTGACAAATAATCGAGCTTTGTATTAATCAACTTTTATTTTGCTTTTTAGCTCAAATCATAGTACACCTCCATCATATGAGGCTGATCCATGATAGGTTTGCCTCATATAATGAAACTGTGCTATGATTTGAGCTAAAATGCCAAACAAAATTGTGGGTAATTTGGGAATCTGGACTTTTTCAAAATATTAGGATATCCTAATATATTGATACTGCACTGACTCCCTATTTACTGGTAGTGGATGTATAATCAGTAATTCCAAATAATTTAAATTTCAACTCTTTTTTTAAATAAATGCGAAAGATATGTACTGCTCAACTATGTGGGATTACCTGTTTGTAAGCATTAGCTGAAAATCAATTTGCAAGCAAATAATTGACACACAAATTATTTTCATGGCTTTTTCATGTGTTTACATGGCATGAGGTATCACTTTTCCTGACACTTTTTTTGGGCAGGATTTCCGTACGCTGCATATATATAACAGGAACATTCGATATGCATCGTATTGATAAATTTATTCATAGTTAAATATGAGATTGTGTCGATAATAGAGCTAATTTTGTTTTATGACACGTAACCAAATATTTTGCCATGTAAGAATGAGGTTATTGTAGAGTTATCCGAATAATTAAATTATAGTCTTAATAAAAGTTGTAGAATCTAAATATCATGTTTTTGAGATTGGAGTTTAATGAAATAAAAAATTTTATTGGAATAAAGGTGACTTTATGCGAATAAAGTGAATTTGGAATCAGACCCTATTTTTGAATAACCGCCAATTTGGAATAATGACGGTTATCCCAAATGCCAAAAATAGGCCGAAAAGTGACAATAATGGAATACCCGAATTATTTGGAATCGCCGAATATTTGGATATGCGAATAATGCTCTCAAAATTTGGAATCAACTTTGATATTGGAATTAGGAATAATGGATAATAATGGAATCAAAAATACTTTGGAATAACCGACAAGCAGTTGGAAACATAATCACTTTATCCTCAATTCCAATTCAAATTGAGATAGCATTATCATCCAGAATTTGTGATAAAGAGGAAAAAGGAAGGACTACTGCGAGTCAAACCAGCAAACCTCTTCATTTAAGCTTGGAGTGTTTTGCTAATTGAGCTATGAGGCGAAGCAATTTTTCTCAATCTATTTCAGGTATTTAATCGCACGCTATATATTTGGAATCTCCGGATCTTCAAAATCGATGTGCACTTCAAATATAGAGCATATACAATAACAGTGATTTAAAAATCGAAAAGTTAGAAATGATTTATTCTGATATCTTTTCATTTTAAAGCAAAACTACATTTTTAATCGATAGAATTCATTGACTGTCGTATTGCATATATCATAGCACGCATCAATGTATTCTCTATTCAACAAAAAGTGGAATCAAAGTGGAAGAATAATTGACATGTAAACAAGCTCGATGTCAGCTAACAACTTCTTAATAAGTTGCTATATCACAGAGACCTTGAGGTCGATTCCTAATTCCATTATTCCACTTTTGATTTCAAATTCATTTTTGATTCCAATTCCGAATTCATTTTGATTCCAAAAAATCGATTATTCCATTATTGTCACTTTTCGGCCTATTTTTGGAATATGGGATAACCGTCATTATTCCAAATCGGCGGTTATTCAAAAATAGGGTCTGATTCCAAATTCACTTTATTCGCATAAAGTCACCTTTATTCCAATAATGTTTTTTATTCCATTAAACTCCATTATCCACTTCAACTATCAAAAATATAAATCGGAAATATGTTATGTAGCATATTTCCATACTATATCGAAAAAGATTTTAATATTGAATGACAAATAATCGTCAAACACCAATTTTGAATACAAAATAATCGTTTTTCCTCTTTGGAGAAAAAATCACCTTTAAGAGATTCGAAAAATTTTGATAAATATAAGGTCAATATATGATAGAAAGTCTATAGAATGAAAATCAAAGAAAATGATGTTTTGAGGGGAAATTTGCGGTTTAACTTTACATTAATGAACTTGAGCATCACGGCTCTCCGCGTGACTCAGTTCATGGAGTCTTCTCCTTTCATTTCTGACGCGGGAAAGAGGAATGTTATGGTAAATAACGGGCATTTTACTAAGTTCTATAGCCCTCTGATGGCGAAATACGCATCAAATATATTATCAGCGAAATTTTCTTCATCGGGATTTAATCGCTTCATGAAATCCGTGGTCAAAATAGATAGCGAGAATATTGTCGGCAACAAATATTCGACAACTTACAAACCTGATGATAAGGATAAAATTATAACCTTCCACAAATGCACATTCGATCATTGCAGTAATCCGGAATTTGGTGGCTCTATCTATATCAAGGATATGGCCTACCAAATGAACATCACAGGTACCACATTTTCATATTGCACTTCTGGAAAGGACGGAGGCGCAATATATTCTATCATAAATAACACCAAGCTGAAGCGCGTTTCATTTTCTAAGTGCAATACTGGAGTTTCTTGCTCATATCAGACATTTCTCATTCATCTTGTTGGACAAGGTGAAACAGAAAACGTACAGATATCAGACAACGGCGAAGATGTCGACAAAGATTCGTTCGTAACTTTCAACATAAAGCGCGGATTTACAATCAATAAGCAATATAATGTTACAAACAACGTCGTTTACTCTTATGGCGCAGCTCTTACATCCACACTCTCAAGGAATTCATCTTTCACAATATCATATTCCAACTTCATCGACAACAAATGCCAAGAACGCGAACTTTTCTCGTTTTATCATGGAAACCGCGATTGCAACCTCAAGTTCTCCAACATTGTTAAAAACTCAGGTGGAATTCAGTCACTCCTCATAACAAGTGTTGGAAACTGCCACGTCACTGTTTTTGGATGCGTAATCATCAAGAATAATGTTGCAGCTTTGTCCGTGATCAACGATCTTAACTTGATCCTCTTCGAGCGCTGTGCTGTTGATATGGAACAGATTCCTCCAAGAACTGTTCATAACATCGATTGCACATTTAAGCAAGAAGAGTTCCCAACGATCCAAATTGTGAAATAATTATTTGTTTTTTTTTTGTGTTGTGTGTGTATTGTATTAAAAAATAATAATAGTTTCGATTTCGAAAATTATTTTTTTTTATTCTCTTTAAATCCAAACAGTTACAGCTATCTAAAGCAAAATTACAATAGAACTCATAAGAGAAAAGCCGAAATTAGGATATATCTAAATTTTTTATTTTCAAAAATCAATATTCATCCATTTTTAATGATATACCTAATATAAACTCATTTATGGGCAGATGTTTTTCATATTGTTATTTAACAAATCTAAGACATTTTTTTCATAAAAAATATATTTGGTTTGAGCTTATTCTGTTTGTATTTATTATTAACAGGTGATAAAATGAATATTCCCAATCGAGATTTTGTTTTAAATCGAAGTTTAAAAATTTCCAAAATATTTTCCGTTTTATCGCAGATTAACTACATCTAAGCTAAGAACAAAGTTTAATGAATATTTGCAAATTCAGTTTCCTCCAATTTCAACAATTCTTTTCAAAAAAAAATTTATTTTAGGTTTTATGATTTGTAAGCATATACAAATCATTATAATTGATGTAAAAATATGTTTTAATATGAGAATTTTCATTTTTGCTGAATGAGTGGAGACGAAGAGATGATTAAAGGTCTTCACGAATCTTTATCGTCATTAGATACAGAAAATCGCGAATACGAAAAGTACAAAAATCACCTTGAATCCGCAATTTCTTCCGTTCTTTCAGCAAACGAGCGTTTATTAAATTCTTATAAAGAAAGATGCGGAATTTTGGAGAAAATGAACAAATCTATAAAAGAATGTGACCAAAGTATCAAAGAAAATCAAACAAAACTTAATAACTTACGCGTGAAAAATGCGACTTTGAAGAAATATGTTGTTGAGCAAAGCCTAAATCAAACAATTTTAGCGATGAAGAAACTTTCGAAGAAATATAAAGAGGATACTGAAGAAATTGAGCAACAAGTGCTCGAAATGCTTCAAAATAATCCAAATGTCGACGAAATACAGCGAACTATCAATAATCAGAAGAACCAATACAAACAGTTGAAGGATGATAACGATAAATTGCGTGCAGAACGCGAAAACGCAGTTAATCAAGCAATTCAATTCGATAACGAGAATGGAAAACAATTACAGCAGCTTCTTCAAACTCTTATGCAAAAACTCAAAGAGAACAATCGTCTTTATAGGGAATTAGAGAACACAGAGTTAAATCCAGTGAATTCGCAAAACAAAAAAGTTAACGATGATGAAACACTCGAATATTTCGATTTGATTGATCTCCTCGACGAAGATGACTTCGAGGATGAAAAGCTGAGGTCCTTGGCACGCGGCGACAGCATCGACACAATCAAAATCGATGCAGAAGAGAAACCTCCAAATTCAATATTGCAACAAGAAAATGAGATGAAATTTAATCGTCACGTTGTTAAAGAAAATGGACACGAATATGATTACTCGTATTCAGAGAACGAAGATGGAACGAAAGGCTCTAAAAAGAGATACAAGAAAGATGATAAAAAGCTCACAAGACACGTTAAGAAAGAAAATGGTGATGAATATGATTATATTTATTCCGAAAACGAAGATGGAACAAAAGGCTCTAAAAAGAGATATAAAATCGGAAAAGATGGAAAAATAAGAAGACACGTTAAGAAAGAAAATGGAGATGAATATGATTACGTTTATTCAGATAATGGTGATGGCTCTAAAAAGAAGTATAAAATCGGAAAAGATGGAAAAATAAGAAGACATGTTAAAACAGAAAATGGAGATGAATATGATTATGTTTATTCAGAAGACGAAGATGGAGAGAAAAAGAGATACAAAGTAGGCGATAAAAGATTCAGGAGACATGTTGTCAAAGAGAATGGCGACGAATACGATTATTCTTACTCAGAGAACGAAGATGGAACTAAAGGAAAGAAGCACAGACACAAAAAATATAATCGCCACGTCGTGAAAGAAAATGGCGATGAATATGATTATATTTACTCAGAGAATGATGACAGATCGAAAGGATCTAAAAAGAGATATAAGAAGGGCGATAAAAAGTTCACGAGACACGTTGTTAAAGATGACGGTGATGAATATGATTATATTTATTCAGAAAACGAAGATGGAACCAAAGGAACTAAAACAAGACAGAAAACTTCACAAAAGGAAAAGAAAGTTAAAAAGATTCATCACGCAAATCCAACAGCACCAAAGAAATACCATCACGACATAGAAGGAATCGAACTCAATCAAGACGAATTACAAAAATTCAACACAAATATGGAAACTCAGTTAAATGATACTGAAATAATGACAGATTACAGCGCTTTGCAGGAGTACCGGAACACAGAGAATCAGCAGAAGCACCTCAATTTGATGCTCCATGAGAAAGTCTTCAACGAGATCTCTAATCTAGAGACATCAATTCACGATTTAGATCAATCGATTTCGATAAACGAAGAAATCATTAAACAGAGAGAAATAGAGTTCAAACAACGCTTATCTTCTTTAACACTTCAAAAGGATGTTGCGCAATTCAGCAAAGAACCTGTTGGAACATCGAAATCAACAGTTGACATCGAAGTTATGGCCAAAAGCGAAGTTGAAATTCCAGACCTTAAAAATCAAATTGTGGAAAACAACGCGAAGACTTCTGAAACATTCCTTCAAGAGCAACAGGCTCTGGACTTAAGGGACAGTGCAGCAAAGCTTGAATTAGAGTTATCTGTCATCAGACTTGCGAACGACAGAAAGACAAACGAATTAAATGGATTGATGGCGAAATTGAAGAATGTTGATGCACAGGACTTCAGTTCGAAGCCGGAACGTCTCAAACAAATCAAGATGAATATGAGTGATAGAGAAAAGATAGAGAGAAGAAAAGACAGACTTGAAGGCGTCGACAAGATCTTGAAACAAAGAGAAATAGATTTAGTTAAATTAGAAAGAAAAGTCGTTGATTTGCAGACGATTAATGACTCCATTCAAAGAGAGATTCGTGAAAAAGTTGCTTCACCGAAAATCGACATCAAAGCAATGTGCGATGACTTAAGAAACTCGAGACAGAAGATGAAAGACTGCATCAGAGTGAGCGATTTCTTGAGAATAGAATGCGATGCACTGAAAGATACAATGACGATGCTGCAGCAGAAATACAATGAAGAATCAGAACGAAAGTTGTCCGAGAAAGTCGAAAAACTCGAGCAAACAGTTGAGAAGCAGAAGCAGCGTTTCTTCTCTCTTAAAGGCGTCGCAAACAGCACAATAACTCTCACTTGTGATGATGAATTGCTTTGGTTACAAGTCAGATTAAACGAGATCATAGAAGCGATCGATGTCATCAAAATGAGAGCAGGATCAACAGCAACGAAGATCGATAAACAGATTAAACAGTGCAAAGGTTTGAACATTCCTATTCCTGAGCCACCTGAAGAATACGAAGATGTATTAAACGCAAGATTCCAAAAGAGAGCGGAAACTTATAATTAATGTTATTTTGTTATTTTTATAAAAATAGAATTTACATTTATAAATCAATAAATAAACAAAATATATTAATGTGCAATTCTTCCAACAAACAGGAAAGGAACTTTGATACCATGCTTAGGAATCTCGAACTCCCAAAGTGACTCGATCATACGGGCCGTCTTCGGTGTGTACGAGAATGTGAAGAAGTAGTGCTTTCCTGAGCTGACTAAAGCGGAGTTGGAGTCGCATTTGATGCACTCTGTTGCTTGTTCGTTCGCTGGCGTCCAAACTGTTTCGTAGAGATCCGCTGTTGGATTGATCATCTCGATTCTCTTAACTGTCCTCGATCCCGGAGCTTTGGCGAAGAACTCGATGACTCTGACACCTTCTGGAAGTGGATATGTGAAGTCTGGATGCCTGTGCTGCAAGTAATCGCTTGTTTCGACGTTGAAGTGGCAGAGTGGACGTCTTGAAAGAGCAGATAACATGATTTTAGGCGATTCTCCAATCAGATATCCGATGCTGCATTCGAGGATTCCCTTGAAATCGTCAACTTCAAGTGGCGCGAAAACGACTTTGAATGTTGTTGTTTGGCCTGGTTCGATGAATCCTGTTGTAGGGCGGATGGAGAAACATGAGCCGGCTGTCTTCGCGTAGTTCGTTCTCAGCGATTCGAACTTCTTCAGTGACCAAGTGTACTCGAGTCTGATGCTGCACGTGTTGGTGAGGTGGACGTCCGTGGATCTGTTCTGGAACATCATTGTTGGAGCAAATGAAATATCGGTTGTGTCGATTATGTATTTGATCTGATCTGAGACAACGAAGACTTTAAGAGGAATGTCATGGGGCTTCGAGTTTGCGACAAGTTTGTATGAAGGCTCTGGAGCTGTTGCCATTCTCCTGACCATCTCGTTCGGATTTTTTGGTATAGGAACAGAAAGTTCTGGCAGTTTCTCGATTGGCTTTTCTGCTTCTTTCTTCGCGTTGGCGCCTTTCTTTGCTGGCGTTTGCTGAACTTCCGCTTGTTGCTGTGCCTGCTTTTGCTGCTGCATCTGCTGTTCCATGTCGGAGCGCTTCATGAATGCGACAACACGTTTTGCATCATCCCAATCTTGTAGGTTCTCGTCGAGTTCGATCTTTGTGATCTGGCAGGAGGCTTTTCCTGGAGAAAGTTTGATCGGTTTGTCGCAGAAGAACGTGGACGTGATCTCTTTGACTTGGAAGCGACGGAGATGGCCAACACGAGGAACAAATGATATTTCTGACTGAGAAGTGAAAACGAATCTTATATCGGAATCACTGACATTCTTCAACATGAACGTTGCATTTTGTCCTCTTCCGACAACAGCATCGACAAAGTGAAGGTCGTTGTCATCGCCAATTCCTTCGAATTGAACATCTTCGCAGAACCCTTCACCAGTTGCAGAAATCGGAATGCTGAACTTCGGGTTATCAGCGACACTGATTGTGACATCGAGTTGGCTCTTGCGAGCTTTCTGCGGCCTGTGGACGAAGTTTAACTTGAACGTCTGTCCCGGGGGAACAGAGAAGTTCATCTGCTCAAGACCGAGCAACTCAAAGTCAGGCGTTGGTTTAGCATTGACAGTGACATTGGCAGCGATCTGTTTGTCGTTGATGAATGAGATTTCTCTGCTTTTGTCAGTTCCAATCAGTGTCTTGCCCATGTTAATCGTGTATCCGTTCTTCTGTTTATCGAGTTGTGTGATCATTGTGACGGAAGGAAGAGCACCGGAACCTTCTAAGTTGTATTTAGCTGCTGTCGTTCCTCCTTTAGCGATGACTTCGAGAGTTGCCTGGAAAGCATCGCATGTTGGCGGAGCGAATGTGAGATTTGCAACTTGTGAAGAGTTTGTTGTAATAACAACAGCTTTCGTGTCGACATCGAATGGACATGGACCCTTTGCTTTAGGTTTGATGACTAAATCAACCGGACAATCGATTGGAAGAGTGTTTGTCAATGTCAATGGAATGGAATCCTTTTGACCAACAATTCTAGGAGCAAAGTGAATTGTTTGATCATCTTCAATGAAGCAGTTCATCTCCTTGCGAGCGAGATCGATTCTGATGCAGAGAGGAAGCTTTCCGAAGACTTTATCAGGCTGCGACATGCTGAGAGTTGGAGTGAATGAAACACCGCGGAATTTGAGTGTCGTTGTTCCCTCGTTTGGAGCGGTTTCGTTCACAGACAAAATATATGAAGAAGCCTGTTTTCCTGGTGTTGATGTGTTAAATTCGACATTGACTGTCTGAGACTGTCCCGGATGAACAATTGTTCCGTACATTGGATTAAGGCTGAAGGGACCTGTTGAGTTTGTTGGCTTTCCTTTCTTTGGAGGTGGCTTCGCTGGTGCTTTCTTCGCAGAGCTCTTCTCCTCCGGCTTAGCTTCTGTCTTATCTCTGATCTCGTATTCGATTGGGAAGAGACCGGTGTTCTTGATCTGGAATTCCTTCGTTGCATTTTGAAGCGAAGAAATAGATCCAAAATCAATTCCTTTGCCGCAAGAAACAGTGTATGAATTATAGACTGCCTGTGCAATGACTGGATATTTAAGTGTTGCTGTGACTGCTTTAGTCTGAGAATCAATGATCTGCAAAACAACACCTTCCTGGACATTGAACTTAAGAACAGAGCTCGAATTAAATGTTGCAACAATCTGCGGATTCTTATCTGTAGAATTAACTGTTCCTTCTGTTGGCGCAAGAGTTAAGAATCTCGAAAGCTTTGGATCAACGGTGGTCTTGAAGTTAACAGGATATTTGCCTCTATTCTTCATTCCGATTGTTGCGGACTTCGATTGACCGACTTTCATCAATCCGTAATCTAATGTATCAGGAGTATTTGATTTCGTGAAAGCAACATCAAAGTTGACATCGAAGACTTCTCCTGTGATAGGAATGTTGACGGACTCGAAAACATGAGATTTATCCTGATCCAAGACTTCGATTGTGACTGCTTTCTTGATTTGAACAGGTTTGTTGCTTGACATCTTTGCGATGATTGTTGTTGTTCCCTTTGGCGAAATCATTCCTTCTTGGACATTAAATGTGACCTGACCACCAAGTTGATTTGCATTCTTGATGTGCCAGAAGGCGGCGACTTTGCTGATGTTCTTAACTTCAAGTTTCTTCTGTTTCTCCGAGTTGATTAAAATCTTATCGAACTCAATCTGTGGATGAGCGACTTCGATTTGTGGATTGCAGCATTCGCCTTCGACATCGAAGAAGAATGGATCCGGATTATCTTTCACGACGAGATTGAACAATGCTTTGTGAAGTTCAATAGTTGTTGGATTGAATCCAAGAGTGACAGAAACTTTGTCGTTTGGAAGAACAGTGAAAGCAGCAGGTTCACAAGACCACGTTGTCTGCTTCTGCTGGCAGTTCGTGAACATCGTTGTGACTTCAGCGGGCATCTTTCCATTGTTAGAAATTGTCATTTGCATTGTGTACTTGGGTGGATTCTTTCCGCGTTCTTTAGTTGGCAGACAGTAACCGAAGTTGACTGTATTAGTTTCGACAACGAAACACGGGACATTCTTTGGGTCGTATTTCTTGAATACCTTCGGGAATATCGACTTCGGCGCGAGGTCAATGGAAGGAAGTGCAGAAATAGCTTTGACTTTGAGGGCGATTGGTGGTGTGCTTGATTTTTCGATCGCGAACATCAACTGGTCGTTCAATGATCCAATGGACTGAACAGGATCGAAAACAATCGGCATTGTCATCTCTTGTCCTGGTTCTAAGTGCCACTTCGGTGTCAAAACTCGACGGCCGACTTCCAAGTCTCCTGGTTTCAGTTTCGTTGGGTCAACGTCAGAGATATAGAAGCACTTTGGAATCTTCGGCCAAAGTCTCATTGCATCAGCAGTTACATTGTCATCGATGACAACTGGTTGCGGAATTTGTCCCTTGAAAGCGTACTCTTTGAGGCTCATTATGCTTGGAAGGAATGATGTAACTGTATCTAAGACAGCCTCAGGCTTTGTGAAAGCATTGACGAAGAGAGAGTTGAGAGAGATGTTCGGGCTCTTCCCGAGAATATTGAGTTGACTTGGATCGACAACTTTGAAATGATCTGTTCCCTTGGACAGTTTCTGGTTGATGAGACCAACAGACATAAGATAGATAAGTGTCATGTATTGATAAAGATCTGTTGGAATTGTTGTCTTTGTCTTCTTCTTTTGGATCTGTGGCTTTTCTTCCTCTTTCTTCTTTTCGTCTTCTTTTTCTTCCTTCTCTTTGTTTTTCTTTGATTTCTTTCTGCTGCTCTTCTTCTTATCCTTCTCATTACCTTCTGGTTCTTCGATCTTTGGAATCTTTCTGTATTTTCGACGCTTGGCATCAACTTCTTCTTGTTTCTCTGGACTCAATGTGTTATAATCTTCTTCAGTCATTTCGAAGAGTTGGAGAGCTTCATCACGTCTTTCTCTGCGTTCCTGGCGCTTCTTCTTATTGTCTTCGTGGTCCTTGCGCTCCATAACCTGCTCAGGAGTCAATCCGAGAGCAATGTGGAAGACGTAATGACCATCGAGACTCTTGAGAAGAACATCAAGAGCGTTGCAATAAGAGCTTTGATTCTGTGTTTGATAAACAGACGTTGGGTGCTGTGCGATGTCATCAAGAGCATCTTTCTTCGCCTTTAGCTGATGCTGCATGAACTGTTCATCAATCTGTGGAATTTGCTCTTTGAATGTTCCATATCCATCAACAATGAAGCCGTGCATAAACTTGATGTCGTTCAAGTAATCCATGAGCTTTGGAACTTGATCATTAGCATCAAGCTGCAAAAATTCTTCAAGATTAATAACAGGAAGACCGAAATGATCTGACAAAGCGTTTGCAAGTGTTGTTTTACCACTCAATGGTGTACCATCGATGATGATGCAATATGCAAACTTTGATGCGTTTGGTGCTTTAACTTTAGGAGTATATGTCACGAAAGGAGATTCTAATTCTCTTGCATTTGCTCCATCAGTGTTATTGAGTGTGGAATCGAACTGCAAAGAGGAGAAGTCAATTGGGTACTTTGTTGGATTCGAAACAATGACACTTGCGATCGTTGGTGTCGCGTAAGGCATTGTTGTCGCAAGTTCGAGTTCCGGTGGATTGAAATTAAGAGTCAACTGTGCACCATTACCTGAGACTGTGACAAAGCTTGGTGCTGGAGAATGCTTGAGATTGAGCGGGAACTGCATCTGATATGGACGTTCGGAGTTTGGAGAGAAGTGGATTGCAATATTGATGAATGATGAAGGAGGAAGAACACCGGAATCGGGAACAACATGGAAAATTGGATTCACTGTTGTAGTGTTCTCTTTCTGAGCTGTCCTTTTCAATATATCAACTTGCTGTGCTGCATCGAACTTGTATTCGATTGGAACGGAGTTCATGTTTTGAAGCTGCAATGTCATGATCTTTGTCTGCCCAATGATGACTTGTCCGAAGTCAAAGTGTGGCTGTGAGAGGCTCAAATATGGAATCTTCAAGTCACATGCGATAGCAAGATCAATCTTATGTCCATCGTGAAAGACAATTGGAATAGGAATTGATACTTCTCCTGTAGTTCCATTTCTATAATTTGCAACATTGAAACTTGCTTCGACTGTGACTGATTCTCCTTCTGGAATGTTTTGGAATGTTGTTGGATCAACTTTGAATCCTGTTCTCTTCAATTGGTTAACGTCGATATTGAAGCTAATTGGGAAATGCGCCATATTCTTGATGGTGAATTTCTTAGACTTAGAATCACCCAAAACAATTGTTCCGAATTCGACATTATATGATGCGATTGGTTCTGCATCATGAAGAACTGAATTATTGTTATCATTTCTGCTTGCAAACATCTGCTGCCTTTCGTTCTTTAACCACTTCAAGTAGTTCTGTATAATTTGCTTTTCTTGTGCCAGAAGTTCCTCGCTTGAATGGACAACAGGAGCAACCGATTCGTCTTCATCATCAGATTGCAATTCTTGAGGAAGTTGCATTGTCGACTTCATCACAGCAATTTTGTTTTGGCTCAATTTCTTGTTCAAGTTCTGCAGTGGTTTATCTCTTATTGATCTTGGAATATCAAGTTCAACTTGAGCAAACTGTCCTTCCAAGTTCAATATGACTTGAGTATCTTCGAAATTGCCAATTTGTATTGTGAACGTCTCGTTGAATTTAATTGGCATTCCCGGTGTTATTGTGACTTTGAGCTCTGTTTGAGATTTAGGTTCAACCTTTCCTGACATCGGACTGATGTTAAAGTTGGAGAATTTTGCACGCTTCGGGATTTTAACACTGAAAGAAATGGGAACATTTGATGTATTTTCGATTACAACTTCTGAAGAAACTGTTGACATGAAATCGATCTTTCCGAATTCAATAATCTTTGGTTCGATCTTGTAATTGATTGTTGCCGAGCTTCCGGACAACTCAAAGGTATAATCAGGACCAGATTTGACATGGCAAACAGCAATAGCTTTGTATTTCTTTGTTGATCCATCAGCAGCGCCTTGAGCAAAGAATGAGAAGTGAGTTTGTATACTTTCGTCCTTTGCAATTGTTCCTCTAATTGGAAATGCGTCGAAAACTTTAGTTTCATCATTAATCGATCCCAAAATTTCCCATTTGTATTCGATTTCTTTATTAAATGTATTAGACAATGTGACTGTTTTAACTTGTTCTGTGTTAGCAACCATTGTTCCAAAATCAATTGGTCCTTCATGATCGAAGCTAATATTCGGGAAATTAATTGTTGCCTTCAATTGGACGAACTGCTTTTGTGGATGATTGTCGAATGTAAATTGCAGTTTCTTTTGAATAACTTCGCTGTTGTAATCTGTCTTGAAGCTTGGATCGAAGACAATACTTGTGTTATAGCATTGCAAAGGCTGAATCGTGAATCTCGTCTCTGGCATTGTGAATGGAATTGGACAATCAACTTCGCATTCCAAAGGAATATGATTTGTGTTTGTAATAGACAAAGGCTTCGAAATAAGAGCCATAATATCCATTGATGGACTGATTTCTTCATATGTTATCTGCGGCTGCAATGTATTCTGTTTGAATTCTAATAACTGCGATGAGAATGTAACAATAGGATCAATGAATGTTGCTTTCATTAGAGCAGAGTAAATTTCAACTCTCGAGCGCTGAACAGTTGCATTTACTTGGATTTGAACAGTGAATGAAACTTTTGTAGTGCATGATGCTGTTATTTCGAAATCGTATTCTTCATCAGGCATCATTTGAACGAAATCTGGTTCGACAGATAATTGAACAAGAGCTTGCGAATCTTTAGGAACGTGAGGCTTTGTGTGAGATAATCTGACTTCATACATTCTCTTGGAGACGTTCTTGAGTGAGAAAGGAAGCTTTGTTGGCATCTGCGTTAAAATATATCCGAGGTTAATTTCATTCATGTCGATTGATGAAATGATTGGTGTTCCGATGCCTGTTGCAATCAATGGTATTTGGGAAACTGTTAAATAATCGAACATGAATTTAACTTTGCCTTGGAATGTTAAGGTGTCATTGACTGTTGCAAAAACTGGGAAAGTGAATGTTGAATTTGGAGCAATTTCTCCCTCGGTTATTTCGCTGTCGAATGTTGGTGTCGTTTGATCAATCATTGCTTTGAATTTAGCGGGAATGAGAGAATTATTTGATATAACAACTTGTTTGCATTCGCGTTTTAATATATTAATGTTTCCAAAATTAAGTGTGTTGTGTGAAAACTGGATAGTTGGGCCTGTACACACTGCATTGACAACAAGATGAAGAGGTGGTTTATCACTTCCGATGATTTTGAACAAACATTCCATTTTAATGTTTCCTATTATTTTGCCTGTTAACAAAACAGGAATTTCACATGAAGAATGCGGTTCAACGATACCACCTTCTTTCTCCACAGCCAAATCACCACATCTTTGTTCACCGAACGGACTGAATTCATATCTTGCAGCGAATTCGCTGTTATTTTGTAAATAAATAGTTTTGTTGTATTTGTAGCCAATGTATACATTTCCGAAGTCGAGATTTGTTGTGCTGAGTGTGAGATTTGGGCAAACACAGTTTGCAACAATAGGAATCGAAAGAATTGTTTTCTGGAATCGATCAATACCGAATTGCAATGATATATTATAGTTTCTTACTTTGTTTGGAATGAGTTCTATCGCAACATCAATAGAAGAAAATTTATCGATGTGTCCACGCGATGGTTTTATTAAAAACTCTCGTAATTCGTGATTTCCGTCCGTCTTTATCTCAAATGTGTAATCGAATGGTATCTCTGACTTGTTTTCGAGCGTAACTTTCTGTGAACACAAAAATCCGAGGCCTACATTTCCAAAATTAACAACTCTTGGAGAAATTTGGAAAGAAGGGCCAACAACTTTGCCAGTGAATGTTATTTGAGGATGTGACTTCGTAGCACCTTTAACTTTGTAAATAAACGTTTCATTGAATGCTCCAACACTGGTTGCGATGAATCTGATCTCTATAGGCATAATTCCGCCCTGTTTCAAGTGTCCTTTCGATGGGTTAAACTGAAATACTAAGTCATTTGTGTCTTTCGGCTCTAATTCGAAATCAATGTCAACTTGACCGGCATTGGCCAGTTCTACACGGTAATCCAGAACCGTATCAAGTGCAACATGGCCAACCTGGATGCAATCTGTGAGAAAAGTTGCTACAGGAGGCAATCCTTGTCCGGTAATCTTGAATGGATAGACAAAAGAGTTATCTTCCATGCAGATGTATATCGTTTCATCGCACTGTTTCGCAATTTGTGGTGTAAAATACAATAAAACCTGCTGTGTGCCATTAGGCCACAATTCAATCCTTTCTTTATCGAAGTGGAAGGTAGTTCTATCATATCTGCTTGCTGGACGGAGAGTTTCGCGCTGTTTGGCATCATAAATATCTACAGAATCTTTTGCTTGTTCATTAGATTTTTTTGTATTACTTCGAAAAACGAGACTTTTCCGCGTATTTTCCAAATTAGTAAAAGTGACGATAATCTGTGATGTTGATGATATATATGAAGGTGGGAAGAAAGCTTTCCCTGGTTCTATCCTCACCGACATTTTTGAAAAAACGAATTTTTTTCAAAAATTTTCTTTTCGATTGGTTTTTAGTTTTTGGACTTTTTATATAGCATTTCTAAATGGAAACAAAAAATTAGATCATCAAAAAATAAAAGTCTTCCAAATTGAGAATATATACTCTATGCATTATATATTAATTAGAAAACCGTGAATATTTTTATGGAAACGAATAGAAACATCACAAATTTAATTTGACATCAAAAATTTTACATGTTATTTGCAAAATGTTACATGTCAAAAATTATTATGGAAGAACAAAGTAATGAAATAGATCCAAATGTCAGCAATTTATTGGAAGAAATTCGAAAAAATCACGGAAAGATTCAAGCACATCCATATATGTACGTTAGTGGTCTACACAACAAATGTTCATATTATCAAGTTGATCAAAGCGATCCATTTTTTGCTGCAAACAACATTGAATTCATTGAATTACGGAATCATGATGATAATGATGAAGAACCTACATCAGCTCCTGTTAAATATATTTTTAATAAAGATGATGCAGGAACATACCGACACGTTACGCCAAAGAAATGATTTCTCACGAATTTTATTAATTTAGTACCATAAGAATGTTGATTTTGATATATTAATGGATATTGATTCATTTCATTAAAATCAATAAACCCAGATATAAGTTTTGATAATAGTGGATAAAGCTTTATATTCCATACATTTAAAATTCTTATAATCTTCACACATATTCTGATACGAATGCAATCAAACCAACAAGCATAAATTACATTTGGAACACAATTCCCATCCATATGTAAGCACTACGTTGAGTTCTCATGACTTGAAATTTCAATAAAATTTCTATATCGAACATTTTGTTTTATATGATGAATTAGGATCAAATTGGTAAATCTAAGTGATGGCTGCGATATAGATTGTGAAAAGAGTGAGATTGAAATGATATATTTGAATTACAATATTCTAAACATTCTGTACATAATATGATTCGCTTCATTTCAATACTTTTTACAGTTTTTGTAAAATGTCGAGCAAGTTTTTCTAATGAAGTTTAAAATAAACTAGCTTTCCAGGGAAAAAAGCGAATTTTTTTCCGAAGTTGTATCCCTACCAAGTATTAGAGCTTGGAATTTTATTTCCTACCAAAGGAGAAGTATTTATGATATATTTTCTTTATGTAAAGTTATTAACTATCTATATCAAGTATTGAAGTGAAAAAAATCTCACTTTTGCATCCCTATGTATACAAAGTTCCTCAAGAATCTTTTGGAGTAAGTGTTAGTGCAGTTGGAGCAAAGAAATGAATAGAGAACCACGTTCATGAGTAACCCACTATTGAAGGCTATTTTGCTCAAGAACACCCATGTCATGATAACGAAGTAAATGATTGTTGAATGATAATCAAACATTGGTGGCTTAAATTAATAGCTTTAATAGCCCATTACAATCTGTCTGGTTTTAAAAGATCTTCTTTATGAAGCTTTTCAATGGGGATAAAGGAATACTTTAGCCGCTCCTGGTACAATTTTGAAATTCGAGTCCGACCTACCTTTACCAAAAAGATGGTGAGCATGACATCAAAAGTATTCGAATCTAAATTGCTATTGACGCCGGCAAAGTTTGTGCATTTAACAATTTATATTATTATATTTAACAATTTACATTGCCTATGCAGGTCTGAAACCATTGCTTCCGAAATTATTTAAGAACTTTATTGGAAACACCTCGTCATACGAACAAGCCATTTCAAATGTCCTATAGGAATTGATGAGGCAATATTTATTTCAAGTTGGTTTTATTTCAATTTTGGGAGTCACTATGATGCAGAAATAGTAACATCCCAAGGTATAATTCGTAAGGCTTCAATTAGAAGGAAGTCTTGCAACCAATGGATTAAAGAGATAAACAATCTTTTGGTTACCCAATTCCAAGGAGCTTTTTTACAATAAGATTCGACTCCGCCAGATAGGAAGGTTTATAAATTCCTACAGCTATAATATTTCGTAATCCTGAAAATTGTGTTTTATTTTCTTATCGAATGTGAGTGAAAAAGCATCAAAGTTAGGATATGTGGACATCAGATGGTTTAGAAGCAATTATATGATACTATAATACTATGCATCCCGAAAATTCAGAATCGCCCAAAATTCATTTCCAAATTTAATAATTTTAATGGCTTCATACTAGCCCTTGGTCAGAGGGGTGTTATTAAATAATTAAAATACCGAAATTTTGAACAGGATCATATATATTTATTTTTTCCCGTACCTATGTATTCTTTATTGCTCCAGAGCACAAAATATCTTCCAAATTTGCAATAGTATTTTGTAGGAAAAAAATATTCTGTCACGTAAATAATATATTTGTCAAATATGTGATTAAGGTTATACTAAATGATTTACAAACGACGGTTTTGTCCCAACATAAATTATGCGGATTTCGAAGGCATGTGTGCTAGTGCGCAGGTGTTCAAAAATCCCGCAACACATGTAGCACGGGTGGCGCGCGACCTCGTGGTCGGAGTGTCAATTAGTGATTTACTACAAATTCCTTTTATTCTTAGAGTTGAATTATTTTGTCGTTTGATAATATGAATTCAGATCGATTCATGCGATTAACCATTCGTTTACTGTAATGTCAACATACTTTTGTGCTATTTTAGCTTTAATTTGATATTGGTCAGATATGTAATTGTGTCTTTGTTTGAAGAAATAGCAATGAATGAGCGTCATGTTCAAATATATATTCTTTAATTCTTTCTAAACAAAAATAATAAATTTAAATAGTAATATCTTCTGGTTCGGCAGGACCATTCAAGCCAACAACACCTTGGAGCTGCTCTTGTTCTTGCAAATAGATTTCCTTATCTCTGTTCGAGAATAGCTTCGTAGAAACGAGGAATTCTGTTAAAATTGAATTAAATTCTGGAATATTTAATGAGTGTTGGATAAGTGCTGTCATGTATTCCTGGATTGACTCGAAATCTCTATTCGGGAACAAACTTGCAATTTCTTGAGCGATAGTTGTTGGATTAAGAAGATAGCACTGTGTGGATAAAAGTTTCCTGAGCAGTGATGCTTCTTCTTTGAAGGCAAACTTGTGATATGTGTCTGTTGTTACTTCAATTATGTGAACTAATATTGGCATGTAATACTGTGATAAGAATGCTTGCCAATGATTTCTGGCATTTGATTCAATGCTTGTGAGCAAGTTCTCGGTTGTTTGCAAGGCGATGGTACAAACATCAGGATTTGCATGGTAAACACCGAGCTTGATCGTATCAACGAACTGTTCAAAGGCCGCTGGTGGAGCAGAAATCATAATACTAATGTGGTTCTTCACTATATTATCAACAAATTTGAAGAATGGAACTCTAAAGTCAAGGTAAGCTGACATATCTTCACGGATCATCTGGAGTGTTGTATCGAAAACTGTTGCAAATACTTGTGGAAGGAACTGCCCGAATTGCTCTTTCATCTTAACAGACATAGTTGTGACTAATCCAAGGACTTCAGGAACTCTTGTGTCTGGGTGATTATTGGAATATTCTGAAATTATGTTATTAATAATTGGTTCCATCAATCTTTCGTTTGCTTGAACATTTGGTGTCTTTGTTATATATTCGTTCAAGATCTTGACAATTGTTGATTTAATCTTTCTAATTGTCTGTGCTTCTTTGGACTCCGCAAATCCTTGTTCTTGGACTAAAGTTGAGAGGATGGCTGAATATCTTGTGTAAACTTCCATCAGCTGATTGAATATCAGACTGAGTTGATCACCAAAAACGTCCTTGATGTTTGCTGCAATCTCTGCATTACACTCCAAGAAGAAAAGAAGTGATGTGCAGAATTCATAATCGCGTGGATTCCATTGTGTCAACAATCCATTCCATTTTTCATTTACACTTGAAACCAAGACCATAAGCATATTTGATCGGTCTGCTTTTCGAGGATTTGTATTAATAATTGATGATATGATGCCGAAAAGTCTAATAATTAAAGGAGAGTATTCGAGATTTCCTAAAATAGTTGAGAGATCCTGCATAATTTCCACAATGAAAGGAGTCTCATTACCTTGAGCGCGATTGAACAACTTTCCAATTGTTTGTGACTTGGAAATCAAAGCTAAACTGTTCACAGCCATTTCTTTTACTGCAACATTAGGAATGGCCATGAATTCGAACAGCTTTGTGATTAATGTCCTGAAAATACTTGAATCTGACTTTGCATCTGCAGCGAGGAATCTCGGATACTGAGAAAGGATATAGCTGAGGCCTGCGGAGATAAGAGCCTTAAGTTCTGAATCACCTTCAGCTCTCTGATTGAATCCGATGATTGTCTGCACAACTTGAATGATGAATTCTTTCTCAGCTTCTGCACCTAATGTACCGGAAATAGCACCAACTGCGTAACAAAATGCGTTGAAATTATCTGTGTTAAACTCATTTTCTAATTCACTGAGTAATTCATTCATCGCAGTGACCATATCTTCATTGTCAATGTTCGTGAGAAAGACGAGAAGCTCCTTTTCACACTTGAATAAATCAATTTCTTCTGTGTTGCGTTGATCTTCGCGAACAACTGCGTTTTCTGCTGCGTCAATTTTGATAAGGAATTCTTGCGGTTTCACGATGCAGCGGATATAAAGTCTTCTGATTTGTGGAATTGCTTCCATGTATACGTTGGCGCAGACATCAGAAAGTTGTCCTTGTTGACTTTCTTTCCAAATTCTTCTTGCAATTTGTTTCCAAAAGTCTGCGCATGTTCTTTGAACAAACGAGTCCATCACACCACTTATATAAAACACCCATTGGATCGAATATGTCAGTTCTTGAGCAAGATCCGGAATTTCGATGAAATTTGATGTTTTAAGAAGGAATGTTGTCAAACAGTTTGCAAGCGACTTGACTTTGAATGAATCATTATTGCAAATATCTTGGAATCCGTCCATATTGATGACACGCAAATTTGGAAATAGAGTTGCAATAAGGATTTGGAAGACACTTGGTGCATTGACTATAAGTTCTTCTGGTAAGCCGTTCAATCCGTAAACTTCTGCGAGAAAAGAGAGAGATTCAGAAACCAAATCTGCGTTTGGTAAACAATGCTGAATGATTGTCTGAAAAATATTGTTTTGAACGATTACTACAGGAGGAATTGACTTGATGAAGTGACGAAGAAGCAAAAGTGTCTTTTTGATCAATGGAATTTGTGATAAAGAATTATCCAAAACTGACTGAATAACATTAAATATTTGTTCTGCAGATTCATAGAGAGCATTAGATATTTCATTGATTCTGCGATAAGGAATTTCAAACTCTGCATTTTCGACATAAATTTCATCAAGAAGGAAATGCAGAACCTGAACAATGTGTTCGATGTTATATTGATTTGTGATCGAGATGATATCATTGATAACGTTAGGATACGCGTGAGGATATTGTTGAATAATCACTGCGACGACACAAAGGTCAATCATTCTCGTAACTTGGGCCGAACTCTGTGTAGAATTTGTTGCTGCAACAAATTTCTCCATAACAAAGTTTTGAATACCGACTTGCGTTTCTGGATTGAATTGTGCCCATCTTTTTTGGATATTGTTCTTTAAAGTTTGGTAAAGAAAGTGCATCGTGTTCGGCTGTGTGCATTTTTCGAGTAAATCTACAAGATAAAGCCAGATATCTTCTCTATCTTTAAATTGCTGCAAAATTTTATTATATTCGTCAGCGTTGGCACCGACAGAGTTCAAAAGACCGCTGTGGACTCTCTCCAAAACATCAATTTGTGGTACTTCGCCAACAGTGACTAAACAATATGTGTTTCCAATCATTAAAAAAATTTTTAAGCAAATTTAGGGTCTGACCCTAAGAATAAATTTACCAAATTTCTTTGCCAAAGGACTGAAACAAGCATTGGTTGAATGTTCGCTTCACATGTACCAAAAGAATTAATGGTAAAAATGCTGATATGAGAAAGTTAAAAATCAAATAGAGGAAAAGCAAAGGCAATCTCTTTGTCATTCATTATCCTATCTTAAATCTAATTGGTCCCTCATTTCCACTGGACATGGATTCGATTGAGAATGTTAAAAAATTTGATCAATATTATGTAGCTTCATGCAATAAAGAGATATCTTTGAGCACTTTATAATTCGAGATTTTTTATAAACATATTTAATATCGATATTTTATATTATCTTAATCTACAACTGGTATTCATGACATTATATAGAAAACTCATAGGTAGCATAAATATAGTAGAATTAATGTTATTGTTTTCAAATGTAAATTGAAAAAGTGTTCTCACTCTTTTGTGAGATCAGCTTGATTTGAAATTTTATATATAGATATATAGGGTATAGTTGAATAATGTGACAGAGTATCATCGAACCAGTAACTTGGGATCAGGAGATTTCAAATTTGGAAAAAATATAAATAATTGAAAATAATTGAGAGTTTTACATGTCAAAAAAGCTTAGTCGGATAATGTCGGATAATAACCGTTAATGGATCAATGTTCGAGTGGATCTCGGAGTGTTTTTTATCTTGTTATCTCAATTTATCGGCACAAGAAAATAAAACATTTATCATAAATTTCAAGATATTTCGAATGTGTGATAGTGAGCAATGATAGTGGTGGGAAAATACATGTAATGTTTGAGAAGAACCCAACATCAAAAATAGCTCAATTGCTAAGTCTTGAAACAACATATGAATTTCATGCCATGGTTTGACTGAGCATATATATCAATTTTTTCCGTTTTTTATTTCTGTCAAGTTTTATAAGTTTATATTGACATGATTTTTCGTTATTTAGCATAAACAACATATTCTAATTATATTTCTGTCAAATAAATTTATTTTATTGTTTGAATATGTGATCAGCATTTCTTTGCTAATAACTGCTCAACTAAATATTATTACTAGATTTCTTCTTAGTAGAGAACAGATAATATGATGTTATATCTTTGTATGTTGGATAATATTGCTGGACTAGATAGTATATATGAGTATTTATCATTTATTATGCCCGATAAAACCAAAATTGATAGAAATAAAAAACGGAAAAAAA
Organism: Trichomonas tenax; assembly: GCA_023091735.1. Classification (NCBI taxonomy): domain Eukaryota; phylum Parabasalia; order Trichomonadida; family Trichomonadidae; genus Trichomonas; species Trichomonas tenax. Next base: position 29,420 of record JALKBU010000025.1, read on the forward strand.
TTGATGTATATGCTCAGTCAAACCATGGCATGAGATTCATATGTTGTTTCAAGACTTAGCAATTGAGCTATTTTTGATGTTGGGTTCCTCTCAAACATTACATATATTTGATCACCAGTCTTGCAAAAATTTTAGTGAGAACACCTTTAAATTGCATGAGATATATTTTGTTGAAATTCATATAAAATCACGGAAACAGTGTCTAATCGGGATTTAAATGGTTTCATAGTTTTGTCATTAATCAATGACGACAATTTGTGATCCTGATTTAGTTTTCGAAGAATGTAAAGATGACTGGTATCAGGTCAGCAAACAGTACTGGGAGAAGCAAGAGAAGTCGGATTTTGGAATGCTCGCTGGATTTGTTAAAGTTTCCGCTGTTGATATTTATGAAAGTCGCGAATTAATTGAAAAATATCAAAATAAATTCAAGCTTGGTAATGCAAAAGCAGTAGACTGTGGTTCCGGCATAGGAAGAGTCGCTTATCTTTGTTTAATGGATTATTTCAAATCTATCGATTTAATTGATCCTGTTACTGCATTCCTTGATACTGCTGAGAAAAAGCTAAAGAACTTTCCAATACGAAAATTCCCTGTTGGCATTCAAGATTGGGAACCAGACACAAATTACGATATTTTCTGGTGCCAGTGGTCTATAATGTATCTCACTGATGTGGATTGCATCAAGTTCTTGAAGAGATGCAAAGAACATTTATCACCAAATGGAATCATTGTTATCAAAGATAATATCTCTGATACGGACTTAAACGCAGGAAAAGAAACATGCCAATTCGATATTGCTGACCACGGAATATCAAGAGCATACAAACATTATTTATCACTCTTTAAAGAAGCTGGATTGAACGTTCTTGAAACGGTGAAACAAGCCAACTATCCAAAGGATCTTCTTCCATTGTACTCATTTGTTCTTAATTAATATTATTTCCAAAATATAGAGTTTAATATAAAAAATGCATGATACTGCCTCAATACATTCATTTTAAGATACACCATAGCTTGGCGATTTATAACTTTATTCCAAAGCTTTCCTTATTGCTTAGAAATATACAAAATCACACGATTTTATTCTTTTTGAAATAATAGCATTCTAATAACTCCGCTAGGGAGAAAATATTGTTGCCATGCGCATTTTATGTGATAATGGTAATACAATATGTTTGATTCAAATTTGATTTAATCCCTATCAGTGCTTTGTGATTGATTGGCATACTAAATGCTAATATATTTTAGGTGTGATGGGAGCTTCAAATGGATTTAATCATGCATTAACAGAATAAATAGTGAAAGAGGATAATTTGAGGATGAATATGCATCTTATCAGGTGCTCTATTTAAATATGAAATAAAATTGATGTGTTATCAAAAGACGTTAAAAATATAAAAAATGTTGAATGAAGAAATTGATGCAGAAGTTCACGAAATGAAAGAAAACGAGGAAGAAGAAATAGAAGAAATAAAGCAAAACTTTAATGTCGAATTGGAGGAAGAAGATGGAGAAATTAAACTAAATTCCACAGAAATGAAATTATCAGATGACGAAAATCTAAATGAAGAGGAAGGTATCGATGAAGAAGAGCAAGTTAACGAAAAATCAAAACAAAAATCGCAAAACCAAGTCGAAGAAGAAGATTCACTCGATATCATCGCGGATATGATGGATGACGATCAAGGACATAACTATTCATCAAATGAAGAAGAAATCACTGAAAATACAACGAAAGAAACAGAAAATAATCCAGAAAATCAAAATAAAGTTGAAGAAAAGCCTAAAAACATCAAACCCATTCAAGAAAGTGGAGTAGAAATTGAAACTGTTGACGATATTTCCGAAGCTAAAAACACCAAAAATAAGCAAAATACAGCAAATAAGCAGAAAACACTTAAATCAGAACTCGACTACAACAGAACATCGAAAGTAGACAAAAGCAAATTCAAGCCAAGAATTACAGGTCCAAAGCAGCTCACAATCACAATGCAAAAGGAAAGATTGATACAATTCCCTAATGTCAAGGATGACAAGAATAGCATCGTCAAGGTAATCGATTTGACGCATAACAGACTCGTTAACTTCGAAGGAATGAATAAGCTCAATCATTTAACTTCTTTGACGTTAGATGAGAACTATATCAGGTCATTTAAAGGCGCTGACTATTGCAAGAGCTTGCAGTGGGTTTCCATGCAAAAATGCCCAATTGCGAAAAATTCTAATTTCAAGTTAATGGTTCTTGTTGTTTTCGATCAAATCAAGGAAAAGATCAATTATAGAGGAAACAAGACTTATAGCGGTTCAATTATATCTATAAACAACTTCCAAGTTAACAATAAATTGCGTGAACAAGCGTTCAAACTTGCTCCAACTTTGAGGCCTTTGCTACTTGAAGGAAAAGTCATTTTGTCACTCAATCCACTCCGTTTGATAGACAATGAGACAGAAAATGAGGATGAAAAGATTGTTGAACCTAATGAAGAACTCTTTGAAGCAACAACAAGATTAACGACTATCATTCCTTCAATGGCAGAGAAAATAATAACAAAGACAAAGCTTCAATCACAAATGCGCGAAAAACCAAAGCCAAGTCTTGCAGTTATTTGCAATGAAGTCGTTGCAAGCGAAGATATGTCTGTTTTTGTTTCTGATTCCATTGTTAGAGACATTGCTTCTAAGCTCTCTGACATCAGGAAGCAATTTGAGGAACCTGCACTTCCAGAAGAGGAGGAAGAAGAAGCAAGCGAAGTTCAGAACAAATCTCATGAATCAATGGACAATGATGACAACATTTCAAATCCAGAGAATGAAGAAGATGAGGAGATATCAAATAACGAAGAAGAGTCCGGAGTTGCATCATCCGAGCTCGTCAAAAGGAGTGATGTTTAATTCTATAAATTGTTTTGAATATTTTTTAATGTCTTTGTCAAGATACTTTAATATTATTCTGACTCGTTGAAGATCTATTCAATATGAAAGTCTGAAAGTGTCAGAGATGTGAAGTCATTAGGGATTTCCCAAAAGTGACATAAATGACATCATTTAATTTGAGCTTGGAATCGCTTCCAAAGGCAATCAACATTGTTGAACCAAACTTCACGATAACAACTGACACAGGCAGCTACAAGGTTCACCTTCTTCTCGCTGTCGCTCAATCTACAAAAATTGGATCTCTTTATCTCGAGGATTCAACGATTACCGAATACAAACTCGAAACCCCAGACCAACTGAGTTTATTCGGAAACGTTGTCAACTTAATTCATGGACAAAGTCTCGAAATTGACAATATCAGCGCAATGTTTTACAATGCTGTAGCTCTTGAGCTTCAAATTCCTCAGTTACTTCATGCTTGCAGAACATTTTTGCCTGATATTGGCCGCAACATGAATATCGAATTCAATCCACTTCATCCATGGTTCGGCATTATTTCTTACTATCACCCATATCTCGATGAGACAGAGCTCGCCATCGAAGTCTCCTCAAACTCATCTTACAGCCTTCCTGAAAATCTCATCAAACAAGATCACACACCAGTCTATTGGGAGAGTGATGACCGCAAAGATTCATATGTCATTTTCGATTTCGTCAACAAGAAAGTTAATCTTGCTGCATATGCATTAAGATCAAGTGATAATTTGACCGACGAGCTTCACCCAAAGACATGGTCTGTCGATGGCTCCGATGACAAAGAGGAATGGTTCAATCTTGACCAAAAAGAAGAAGTTAATGATTTAGTCGGCGCATCACTCGAAGGATTCTACGAATGTGAAAGCAAGCAAAGTGATCAGCCATTCCGTTATATCAGGATTATGCAAACAGGATGCAACGAAAAAGGAACATTTGTATTCCGTCTCGCCAGAGTCGAGTTTTTCGGCGAAGTTGTTGCGTTAGAATAAAAGTCTATTATGAATATTGTTCATATTTGCAGGAAAACTTTTCATTTCATTTTGTTACTTTTATTAGTCATGGAATGAAAAGAAATAAATTTTTTAAGTCAAAAACGAACTGTAAGATAATGTATATTACATCTCATTTTTTCTGATGGTATAATAAGGCTTTATTCCGAAAATAATGCAATGATTGCTATATTTTTAACTTACAATATGATCTCCCATCATTATAAATCCCGCAATATTAAAACACCAAATTGATCTCTTCTCCGTTCGATGTTTGGATAACTACTCTGTGTTTTTTGAGCATATCTTTAATCTCATCAAGATGACAATTGATCCAGAAAACCATATGTTCTTTATGTCGAATGTGCTCCTTTCCTATTGGTATTTTTGTGGCTAATGATAAGAATAGACATAGTTGTTGTAGATTTAACAAATTCAATTTATTATCAAAATTAATGCGGAGTCATAGCCAGGCGAATCCTTGTATTTAAATGTGCTGCGGTTGATGTTGGATATCGCTGGTGCTTTGCTCTGATTAGTTTCGTGCATTTAATTAATATTTTGATTGAATTCAGTGAATCAAAAACTTTGACTTTGATTTATGTCAGATTTTCTACGACTTTTCTGAACGCCCTTTAAACACTGCTGTTTGATTGCAGATGACAGTTATGTATTTTCTGCGTATTTTGAACTCATTTTTTCAATTAATTACTATAAGTCAAGAAGGAGTGGCACTCTGAATACGCATTCTTGGGGCACCATTTTCTGCTATGCACATCAGTGGCAGTACCTAATACCATGACTGATTTGGTTCGTGCGCTAATGTTTAGCAGTTGAAAATTGATTTTTATATTTTTTATCCTATCAATGCATTACATGTTACATATAGGAATCCACAAAAATGATACTACTACATCATATCTCAGCTTATCTTAGATTTATATATTGCCAATGATCGAATTCGAACTTGAATCTCCATATTCGACTAAGATTTCATTGTTTCATATTGTAATCCCAGTATGTACTTAGTATGAAAAACCTGAAATGATACGATGATAGTATATTGTCGCTGATATAATATTAAAAAAATTATTCTCCAAATAATTTCGAATTGAAAACATGACTACAACTACCATGCTAATTTCAAACATGCCAGTATGTAATAATAATGAATTACTCTAAAAGTTTTATCAAATATTTTATATCCTTTTCAAAACGTATTTCTGTATACGTATTCTTACAAAACATATCATGGGTAATAACTATTAATTTTAGCTCAAATTATATAAAATGTAAATTAAATATTAAAGAATATTGCAAATTATAAGTGGCACAATTTGGGCTTCATTCAGATGTGATATGCCAACTAAAATTGTTTCAGATTTCCTAACATCTTGATCTAGGTTAATCCAAATGACTAGCTCACAACTGATATATACATGATAGAACAACGCCTCATCAAAATTTATAGCCGCGTGACTTGAAGAACCAGAAAACTATCACTCACATAGCAAAAAAAATGCAAAATAAATTTTTTTTTAAATAATGGGGTTTTGTTGACTTTTGAGCTAGCCAGTGGATAATATATGCTATAGAGATGTTGTATTTTAGTATATTTGAGCAAAATAAAATTGAGTGAATAAAACAAATATCTCACAATTATTTTTCGATTTTAAGCAGAAAATATTACTAAACACAATATGTAGAATACAAAAAGTGAGTTAAAACAGTTTTTAAAGGTTAATTTTGAGGTGTCTGGTTGGAGTTAATGCATATATTTAACAATGAATATGTATAGGGTATATACTGTTAATGCTATTTATCTAATTATTTTAAAAAAATATTGCAAATTCGGAGTGCCACACCTTCTATAAGTCACGAAATGTTCTTTCAAATTTTGTTTCTGTTCTTATTTGTTTGTATAATCCGAATCTAAGCTCCTTGTCAATAGTTGGTCGCGTGGCTATCGTTTGCATAACCATCGGCATTGCAAATGTTTTTACAACTGAACACAAAATGAATGATTTTATATATTGGAATTGAAATCTAGTTGTAACGGAGATGAGGAAGCGAACCATATGAAAATCTATTCTAATTTATGATATTAAAAACAAAATAATATAAATGAAAAAATAAAATTGATGAAATTCAATTCTTATTGTCGTTTTGTTCATCAGGATCCTTGACTTTTGTGAAATAACCAATCTCATCGCCCTTGTGGTGGCGCCTAATTGCTTCAATGATGTCCATATCATCGGGCTTATCGACAGCACCAAGTTCTTCGAGTTCTCTCTGTACAGGATGGATAGCAATGCGTCCCTTGAAGCCTTCTCCCCACAATGGAGCAACTGGAGCAGCTTTGAGTCTTTTGTCTCTTGTGACTTGATCCGTGAATGGGAACCAGAAACCATTGATAACTCTTTCTGTTTCGGGGTCGACGAACTTGGGAATGAGTTGGCCAATGATTGCATCGCTTGATTCTCTCTTGAATAATAGTCCATTTTCCAGAGCTCTCAGTGCTCCTTTCTTAGATAATTCGCGATCAAATAAGATACGTGTTGTTCCGTCAGAACATCCTGCATAGATTTGGTTGTTTCTCGCATGCCAATGCAAACAGTTGATGCCAACGGCTGAAGACATAAGAACTTCGTCAAGCAGCTCACCTTTTACAGTCGATACTACCTTGATTGAGCCACCTTTCTTCGATTGTTTCAAAATATATTCACCAATTAATAATGTTTCTCCGTCAGGAGAGAATTCCATAGAATGTCCACGTGAATCTGATAATACGTTCCAAAGAGGCTCATTTGGTGACCTAATATCCCACATTTGAACACCTCTTGTTGTCAATTCTCTTGTTGCGACATGAAAACCATTACTACTAACAGCAATAGCACCACCAATGTTAGGAAGCTGTATTGTTAACGATGCTGCTCTCGTATGTCCTGCATTGTCATATAATGCTAATGTTGCATCATTTGAAACGACAAAGACGCCATTTCCATCAGCAGCCCATCTCATCGCGTGGCCTGGGTACCTAACACCGCCTTGTTGTCCAAGTCTGTAAATCATGTTGTGTGTTTCGAGATGATTAACTGTCCAAAATCTCAAAGTGCCGTCTGCGGAACAAGTCGCGATTTGGTCCGGATAACCAGGTCTAAACTGCATGCCTGTGATAGCCGCAGTGTGTCCCCACGTGTTAGTCGTGTCGTAGACGTACATATCACCACGTCGAGATTCTCCCTTTTTCAGGCCTTTCTGGTCAAATAGACGAAGAATTGGGGAGCCAGAAGCGACAGCAATGATTGATTCATCTGGTGTACAGTCTATATCTGTTATACTGTAAGTTTCGTCTAATTCGATGCTAACGTGGCACTTAGTGCCGTTTGCTTTCATTGAAGATAAATCGTAGTAACATACTGTGCTATATTCGCATCCTGTATAAAATTTAAAGCCTGATTCGTTAACTTTTATCGACATAACACCTTTTTCATTATGGCCAACCGAAAACTCTTGTGTAATAGGGAATTTCGGTGTTTCTTTTCTACTCGGAAGTTTAGGACCTATTTCTTTTAGGATTCTTTTGTCTCCTTCATAGGGAACTGCGATTTCTTCCCTTCCTTCAATATATAATCCCTTTCTTTGCTTCAAGACTATACCGAGTGCCTGCTTGTGTGCATCTTTTCCGAAGCCTTGTGGTATGTAATCATCTTCTTCAGTCATATTTTTTGACTGGAAGAGATGAATATAAAAGGTGACAATTGCCAAAATTGTCGAAGTTAAAAAGTACCACACATAAGGTTATTTACCAATAAAAGTGTCAATAGAATGAGCAACGAAGCGGATCCTTTACAGGAAAGAGTTGTATATTTAAGGAAACTGGTGAATAACCTTGTAATTCAGAACCTTGTTTTAGGAAACAACCCAAAAATAAAGCCAGGTGTTCCAATGTCGAATGAAAATCTTAATAAACTTAAAACCGAACTTGAACAGTTGGTTGCTCATGAAGATATAGAGAGTGAAAAAGTCACTACAAAGAAAGTCGGAAAAACGCCCAAAGTTCATAGAGTCATTGCAAACCACAGCAATAAGGAGTCTTATAACGAATAAATATGTCTTGTTTGTTTATTAACCGTCGACCTACTTTCTCGATTACTTTACAAATCGAAAAAAATATATCAATCATTTTTATACATTCATAATCCATCCAATAGGATATAGATTTAAATTACATTGCATGATCTGATCTAAAAAATATAACTAAAATTTATATATGTTAAAAAATAAATTTGAAATTTTAGATATTGGTTTAAATCGATCAACTATGTTTTATTATGAGAATAGAACTAAAATAAAGCGCTTTGATAAATTTTATGTTTTATTTTAAACAGTAAATCTAGCAACAACATAACATTTTGAAGAAAATAAAACAAAAAATGAAAAAATTTGATAAAAAAATTTTTATCAGATTTCATGGATGATGATTCACAGCGTGAGCTTTACTTTCTTATCGCGAAACTGCTGAAAACAAGCTTCCCAGAGATCGGAGAATTGTTCATAAAGGAGTGTGAACGCAAACAACTGTTTCCTTCATGCGTTTTTTCGAAAAATCCGACTTTTCACGAGCTCGATTCGCACTCATTGAGTGGCATTCCAAACGACCAACTAATGAGGCTCGTTTCAATGGCCCTTCCTAAATCGCAATTCCCTTCATTATTAATAACTCCGCAAAGCGTGAACAGACAAGTCTCCATTACCGATATATTAACTAAACAACTTGGCCCTCCGTTATCTCAGTGTTTCGGAATGGCTCCAAGTCATCGAATTGTTGGACATTTCAACAAAATTTACTGTCTTGCCATAGATTTAACATGTCAAATACTTATTTCAGGTTCAGATGACTACCTCATTAAGATCTGGAAGATTCCAGAGCTTACTCTGATTGCAACTGTTCATGCACATATTGGAGTTATCAATGACCTCGATATTCATCCATCAAATCTATTTTTCGCATCTTCGTCTCATGATAAGTTTATTGCTCTCGTTAATTTCCACGATCTCAAAATTCAGCGATATAATGTCGATACATCTGTAAATTCGGTCAGATTCTCACCAAACGGTAAATATCTCGCTGCGGCGTGCGAAGCTGGCTATGTAAGTTTATATCAAGTCGATCAAAATCTCGGTACAATTGTTAATACATTACGAATGATTGCTATTCCAGGTCAAAAGTGTGCAAACTGGGTATCATTCAGTCCGGGATCAGAGTTTCTTGCATTTGTTTCAGGTACGAACGATGTTGTTATTTCATCAATAAATCAGTACAAATACCAAATCCTTGCAGGCCATTCAGAGTCTATTGATGCTGTAAAGTTCTCCGCCCAAACAGCATCCAAGCTTTGGACACATTCACCACGTGACAAAACAATCAAAATTTGGGAAGAAGCTGGCGGCGTTTATAACATGACATGGGATGTAGGACCACGTAATGTACAGAACACACGTCAGAGACCAGTTAAAGTCGACTGGAACAGCGATGAAACTAAAGTTGTTTGCATCACACAGACGCAAATCTGGGTTTGGTCTGATCCAGAATCGCAGCCACAAGTTGAGACTGTTACTTACGGAACAGAGCATTGCAGCGTTCTTGTGCTCCACCCGACACTCCCGAACATTGCATTCGTTGGCTGCGACAACGGACACGCTTCTATTTGGGATATCTTCAAGATGGAAGCTATCGTCAAGATGCAGGCCGATGATAACATTTTCGGTATCACAGAAGCATGCTGGAGCAGAGATGGACAGTTCGTCTTTGCTGGTGACGCTTCCGGAGGAATCACTGTCTACGGAAGATCAACGAAACCTTTCACAACGACTCAGCAAGTTTTCATGATGGATGACAACAGAAATCAAGTCGAATATGCGACAACAGGTCAACAGATCTTGAATACAACAAAGAATCCATTGGATCCTCAGCCACCGCACTACAGGATGGCAGACTTCCAGCTCGCAGTGAAGCCAAGCGAAATAGACCAGAGAATAGTGAATGAGGAGAAGTTCATTTTAGAGAAATGGCAGAATCTTCCAAGCGTTAAGGACTTTACTCCGCGTGGATCTGTTTTGACATACGACAATGTCATTGAACCTCAACAGCCACAAGTTGAAGAAGAAGATGATGAAGAGATTCAACCAGATGTTCCTCAGAGGCGAGAAGTTCATCTCCATGAAGAAGAAGATGGCGACTTTAGCATCGCAACTGTTCAGGATGAAGATGAAGAGGAAGATGTTCTTCCACAGAACATTCCAGATGATGACGAAGACGAAAATGAAGAAGCACCACTACCAAGAACAAGAAGCAGTGGACCTGTTGATGAATCAATTCCAACAAGATCAACTTCTTCGAGATTGCGTTCCCAAAGATATTCAAACAACTCCTACAACATTGTCGACGATAGCACCATTGCTTATGATAACTTTGAGGATGTTGAAAGTGAAGCCGAAGCGGTCTTCTCCGATGACGAAGAGGATATGCCAAGATCTCGTCCACCTCCAAAGAAGAAATCAAGGCCTTCATCATCACGCTCAAGATCATCAAATCGTTTCATTGCGAACGATGACGATGACTTAGGAAACGATGATGACGAGTTCGACATGCACGGAGCTCCAGACGATGACGACGATGATGACCTTGACGATCTCAAAGAGCAAGACTATGCTGATGATATGCCAGCTCCACGCGCAACAAGGAGGAACACGAGACTCCCAGAGTCACCTCCGCCGCCTGCTCCTCTTCCTGTTGTCAACACTCCAATGCCACCGTGGATGTTCAACTCTAAGAGATACAGTTATCAGTTCGTTCCACAGTTTGGCGAAAGAGTTGTTTATCTTAGAAGTGGCCACGTTGCTTGTCTCGATCAGACAGCAGCAAACAAGTATCCACCGCCATACAGACAGAACCACTCGATGAGTGAGATCTCGGAAGCAGTCGTTACCTCTATTGAAGCAGATCCGAACTATTTGCTCATTTATCTCAAGTTTATCAACACCAGGCGCTCTATGGAAGGAACAGTTGCATTCCCAATCAACGACTCTCTTCCATTCCTTATTCCAGCAGACTTCTACGAAGTTGCAATGGCCATGGCTGAGAATCTTACTGTCGGACAACACGTTTCTGCTTTCTTCTCTGAGGAAGGAAAGCCAGTCTTCTATGATGCACTTGTCACTTCCATCAAACCAGACATCAAGCGCCATCCATACGAATCAATCGGAATCCAACTCGTCAACTCTAATGATGTCTACAATGTCTGTCCATGGGAACTCGCAATTGACGATCCTCAGTTAACACCAGTTGCCGAAATGGCCAAGAACATGCTCATCTCTGTCAGAGGCCTTGCACAGCGCGAGCCACGCTATGCATCGTTCTTATCTCTTAGGACTGACAAGATAAAGGATAAGATCTGGAAGAGCTTGAGCTTCCCGATGGATTTGGAATTGTTCATGGCAAGACTGGAAGACGGATGGTATCAGACACTCAACGAGATGATTGTCGAAGTCGGTTTGTTCTCAGCAAATGCTATTTTGCTTGGCTTGAACCAACAAGATGCCAATGCCCTTACAGAAGATCTCAAGAACATGGTATATCAAAAGGCAAAGTTCAATGGTATCGAAGAAGTTGTAGTGAAATAATAAATTGTTATTATATTATAAAGTTATCATTAAATTTATATCCCATGTGAGATTTACATTCATTTCTTATTGGAAACAGATACCAATTAAGTTAAACATTCAAATAGAACACTTGTTTAATTTTCAGTGCTTCATATAATGAAGCACTCATAGTAGAAAATTGCACATTTTTTTGACAATTTACATGACAAGATTTTATGAATTTCAGGTTTTTCTCTTTAGTTGATCAACAAATATGATTTTTTTATATATAAAATATAATATATTAGTATAGATGCAGCTCATGGCAAAGTAATTCAGGATAAAAGCTAAAATAGAAAGAAATTTTGCCACAAAACAATTTTAAGCGTGACAAAAAATGTTATCAATTTCATCAAAATTTTTTCAAAGAGTCGTCAATAACGAAAATTTCAAATGAAATCAATAATATACACATTACATGACACAGAAATAAAGGAATCAAAGTCCAAATTTTTCTAACATTTTCGAAGTGTGGAAAATATGATAAAATTGAGAATTCATAAAAATCATTTTTCAAGAAAATGGGTAAGATCCACAGCTCTCTGGCCACGGCAGGAAGGGTCCGCCTGAACACACCTAAGGTCCCAAAGATGGATAAGCCGAAGGAAGTTCGCGGCCGCGCTCGCCTTCGCAAGATCAACAACGAACGCTTCTTGGCCATCAATCCAGATGCCAAGCGCAAGCATGGTCCAAACCACAAAGGCCAATGAAATACTCACGATTTGAATAAAGAATAAATGTATATTTTTTATTTTAAATATTAAATATGCTAATGATTATATATCAATGAAATTCCAAAAGAATTATCTAGAAAAACAAAATTGATGTATGTTTTCTTTGAAATAATTCTTTAGATGCTGTTCGTAATTAATGAAATGCCTTTTCTAGATGAATCTTAAAGCGGGTAAATGCAAGTTCTCATAGGACTCCAACAAATGAATACTTTTAAATCAAAATATACAATAAAATCCATGAATTTTGAATTTTAATGCATAAAAATGGAATTGATAAATTGATAGATACGCTTTTATTTTTGTTGATATAAAACAATAATAACAAAATTTTACTGCTCCGGGAGGATTCCAGCCTTAAAGAAGCGAGTTGAGTTGAATTCAGGATGTACTGGCTTTTCAGCGCGTTTTTCATCATCTTCAGAGAGATTATCGAGTAAAACAACGAAGGGAACAATATCTGATGCTTGCAATTCAGAAATAAGCTTTCCGAAACCACTCATCATTGATGTGATTGCCCAATCGTTTAATTGAGCGAATCCTGGGATCATCTTCAAAAGCACAGCTGCTGTAACGAGATACAATGAATGCTTCAGGTGCTTCATGCAGAGCATTGGAACCCATAGATCCCAGATGTTCTCGAATGATCTTTTGTATATTAAAACATATTCATTTTGAATGAAAATCAATTCTGTGTTTCCGCTCAGTTTCAAGAAGAGATATGTAATGGGACTGAGTTTCTTAACGATGCCAATACATTTTTGGTTAACTTCTTTGAACATTGATGTCAAATTCGGAATTAATTCATCGTGATTAATGAGATTGATCATTCCAACATAGCACCAAAAGACCATCGCTTCGCGTTCAATGATGTTATCGCCGCACGGTGTTCCATCTTCATCCCAATCAGGAAAATAAGCCAAAATAAATGGAACAATTAAATCATTCATTCCTTGAAGATATGAGATATCTGGTCTAAACAATAGATAACAGTTAAGGAGATCTGAAAGAATCCTGAGTCCGTGGCCATTAATATTCTTGAATGGCGTTAAATCTCGATCTGTTCTTGCAACATCATTTTTGATGACAACAGCGATTGGAGCAATCAAGCGGTTGTTAAGGCGCTGTTGGTTCGACTGATTATGGTATTGGAGAAGCAACATTTTGAATTGTTGAATATAATCATTTTTAATTGCTTCACATTCATCTTTAGTCATTTCAGGTTTATACAAACCAGTCAGATATGGCAATAATGTGGTCAAACACTTATCATCGAAACCAGAAAATGTTAATCTTTGTTTAAGTTCTTCGTAATTATTAAGTCTTCCTTGTTCATCGAAATATGAAGGCAAGTCATCGATTGTCAAACGCTTGCCCGATTTTTTCTCTAATTTTTTCGTGATTCTTTGAATATCACAAGAAGCAAAAGAAGCGATTGTCTTTAAAAGCTCAGGTGGAATCGAATTCAGTGCCTCATACTGCATCATGATATGTGAAGCGAAATCTGAAATATTATTAAAAAGAATTTCAAGATCTTGGTCATAAGTGATCGATAAGTGCATTGGATGGAACGCGAAAAGGCTTTTATACGTTTTACTGAACACTTCTAAAGAGTGGTTAACTTTAGATGTCGGGAATGCAATTCCTTGAACAATTAATTGTTCAATAAATTCTGTAATTTTTGACGGATGCGTATCAGAAAGAATGAATTCTCTGTTCATGTGAGTTTTGGCGATCAAAACTAATCTATATGGGTCTGGAAGAAATGTAAAGAACTGAATAAACGAGATATTGACTAAAAACTCTTGCCCTGGCTTCCATTGGTTGGATTCGAATAATTTCGGTTCAATCATTGTATCTGTAATCCAAGATTTATTCGTTTCATCGAGAAATGTGAAATATAACTGAAATCCTTCACCGAATGAACACAGTGTCAAGTTTCCTTTGACTCTGTTCGCGCCTGAAATCCGCTCCGTGAGTGGTCCAAGTCTCGCAATCGTAATTCTTTGCTGCGTCATTCAAAATAAATGAATATTTTCTCGTCAAAACAATCTTTGTATTGGATCTTTTACTGCATTGCTTTAGTTTTTTTATTTTGTCATATTGTATTCAATTTTGATTTTTCTTTTAATGTTCACTTCTCCTTATTCAAAATCACTCTATTCAATTCACTGTTGATTATTTTCAAAGATAGGGCATCTATTGAAAAATCAATAAAATATCAATGATAATTTAAGCGATTCAAACAGAACAACATCTCAATAATGTTTTTCAAGAATCTATAGAATGATTACGAAAGGGATTGGAATCTAAATCTTTATAAAGAAACATTCGAAAATGCAATCAAAAATTGAAAGTATGCATTAATGAATTGCTGAGTGATATCTAAATAATTTCACTTTTTCTCAATTTGAAATGCAACAATTGATAGAAGAAGATGTTATCTACAATTTTATAATCTCAATTCTTGTTTCATTGCCTAATTTGCAATGATATTAGATCAAAAATCTCAACGAAGAAAAATATTAAAATAAAATTGTCTAAACTCATATTACATCAAATGAAGATGAATAGGCAATGCTCTGTTTTAATAGATTTAAACAATAAAATTATTTACCGAAACAAAATACAAATAATTAAAGAACTGTTCTATGAAATAGAACATTCGAATACAAATGAGTGAAAAACAAATTAATCAAATAACATCAATTGGTTGCTTGGATGTGATTTCTTTGGTTTTTGTGGCTCTTTCTGAGAAGCAACAAGTTTTGGCAGCTCAACAACTCTGTCATTTAACTGGTTCACAGCTGCTTCAAGGTATGCACAACATGCCATGAATCTATGAGGGAATCCTGTGAGTCTCGACCACTTCATGATGTAGTTGATGATTCCTGATGGATCACAGAGATTAGAAACACATAACAAGCAGATCCATATATCAAAGATATCATCAAATCCTGGCATCTGGTTGAAGAAGTCACTAGATTCCGGTTTGCTATTCGATGCTTGCAATGTAACCATGATAGACAAACTCTCGTGGACTTTGAAGATGCAGTAAGCCATATCTAGTGGACAGACTTTGAACTGACACAAGTTGAGCCATTCAACAGGTGCCTTGGCAATAGAAGAGCTGTTGAACAAATCTTTAACAGGTCTATCCATGTATTCCTTGGAAATGTATTTATCTGGTACAAAATTCTCTTTTGGAGTCTTTGCTGCAAGGATTTCCATCGTTCTTGAAAGCGTAGGACTGTGGTAAAGCTCTGGTTTGACCATCGAATACATCTTCTTGAAAATATAACGTAAAAGCAAAATTATAATAACTTCTCTGCGTTCTGTATTGTCTATATTATCGTATTTAACAATAACTTCGATAGCTCTCTGTAGCCAACCGTTAATAGCTTCGAATTGCGGAGGAATATTGAGAGGAATTAATTCTGCCTTCGCGAGAGGTGAAAAATTGCAATCGAAGAAAGTGGCGAGTTCCTCTTCGATAGGGAGTTCTTCGAAGTAAGAGGTTCCTCCTTTTCTCGCTGCCATTGCTGTGTCAACGACATTTTGCATAAAAGCTCTGTTTTGTGCAACACTTAAGTAGATTGGTGGAATACTCTTCACAAGGCGAACTTGTTCACGATACGCTAAGTTCATTGCTCTTGCAACTCTAAATAATTTTTGATCTGCGTGAAAAGTTTTTGCTGCAACATTTGGCATTGCACGCTTGAGATTTATGTATATCAGATGCGGATGTTGAACGAGCCACTCTGCAAAATGCAAAAGGCCTGTAAGAACGACACCATAATTGCGAATCGAAAGAAGATGTGTATGTTCAAGTCTATTTGAATGGTCCAATGATTCCCAGAACAGTGTCAAGTATTTGATGATTTCCATTCGATTTGATGGATTAATTGCAATATTATTAGGCGTTTTGAGCATTAAGTCTTTTAATCTTTCAATTTGGCGCTCTTGGAACGAATTATTATCGATTATTGCTTGTTTAAGCTTTTCAATCGATTCTTGAAAATGCGACATCAATTTCATCTGATAATCGGTTGTCGTGTCCTTAAATCTTCCGGGCATGAATAGTAAATAAGGTTCTAAAACCTCCAGATCGATGTCAGGCGGCAGAAAAGGATCATTCAGGAGGATTGTAAATTCGTAACATTTTGAAGATTTCATTTTGTCACGTTTTTTAAAAAGTATCGATAAAGCTGACATTATTTTTAATGTTGAAATGAGCCTTTATTTCGGGTATTCCAAGACAAATGGAATACTCCGGTATCTGTATAACAAATACCAAAGTGATTATTCATCACAATTCAGTATTTCGGAGGGATCACATTATCAGAATAATTTAAAAGATTATGCATTTGATTTTAATCCAAGTTTATATTGGACAACTAATCCATCTAATACAGGTACTGATCATTTGACTGTTTGTTTTACTTTTTTATTGATTAATTTAGAATCTTTCGAAATTACGACGTCAAATGGTTACTGTAGACCAGGTAATTTCAATGTTAGTGTTAGCAGGGATGGAATTAATTTTTACAATAATATGCAATTCGAAACCAATATGGACTTGAATGAAGTTAAAAATTTTGATTATAAAGCAGAAAATATTATAAAATCAATTGCAGATCTGATCAGATAAAAGTAACATTTTTATAAAATTCTAATCTGAGTATTCATTTTGGGTATTCCAAAACAAACAGGATTCTTCGATATCTATATGATAAATACAAAAGCCAATATTCATCCTAAATAAGCATTTCTGAAGGAGCTCATGAATCCAATCATTTGAAAGAATATGCTTTTGATTTCAATCCAAATTTATATTGGATACCTTCAATATACAACACAGGATCTGATCACTTAACAATATGCTTTCTTTTTTCAATTGTTAGTTTAGAATCATTCGAAGTTACCACATCAGGCGCTGATTGCCGGCCAGGGAATTTTAATGTCAGTGTCAGCAAAGATGGAAATAGTTTTTACAATTAAACAATTCATTGGTGACATGGCAAAAAGTGAAGTTAAAATGTTTGAATACAAAACAGACAACATTAAATGCTTTCGTTATATTCCAACATCGACAATCCCTACATGTGGTTATTTGATTCATGATATTGTTCAAATTGAATTCTTTGGATATCTCAAGAGTCCCACAGAAGTTGATTGCATTGCCAGTAAAAATCCTGATATATGCTTCAGAAGAACATTTCTTATAAAAGCAATGAGTGTTGCAATAATTACTTCATGAATATATATATTTAATGTTAGCGTCAGCAAAAATAAATGTTAACATTACTAGAAATGTTGTTAAATCATTTAATTACTTATCACAGCTACATTGTTCAAATTGAATTTCTGAATTCCTCAGTCACCATAATTTCGAAAAATATCAAACCTGCCCAAGTAAATTCATTAGTTAGCTTAAATTTGGACCCCCTATTAGTATTTGCTCATATGTAATTATACTCTTTGCTAAATTTCAATTTTTTGCCTTTGGCAAATGCTAATAAAATTGATACTTTATAATATAAATGACGGAGGTATTATTGTCCGTATAAATTTTGCTGAGCTTAATTAATACACAATATTGCTCAAATTGAGTTTTTTTTTTGATTCATGAGTCATCACAATGTTGAAAATTGCAAAAGCTGTCCAAGCAAATTCATTAACTATCTTAAAATGGCACCTTTTCTAACATTTATGGATACACGATTTTGTTTTTTCCCCAAAATTTCTAGTTTTAAATCGTTTAGCTGGCTCGCAAACGTTAGAAAATTTGTTCTTCATATTTTTGTCAATGTCAAATGACGATAAAATTGACACTTTATAAAATGTTTATTTGAGTCTTCATTTTGAGTATTCCCAGACAAATGTAATACTAAAGCATATATACAACACTTACAAAAGTCAATATTTTCCTCAATTCGTTATAAGCGATTCTTCTCACACAGTTCAACACGATAAAGAAAATTCATTTGATTTGAACTCTAGTTCCTATTGGACACCATACTCTGCCAATGTAGGCAATGACCACATTACAATTTGCTTTGCATTCAGCTTCATTAAATTTGAATCTTTTGAAATTACTACATCAGCTGGTGATTGTCGTCCTGGTGATTTCGATGTCAGCGTCAGCAAAGATGGAATCAACTTTTATCAAGTACAAAGATTTCAAGTCAAAATGAACGCTAATGCAGTTAAAATTTTTGATTATGTAACTGATTGTACCCCGATGTTTTCGATATATTACTAAAACTTATTATTATCCTTGCACAGCGATATTGCATGATATTGTTCAATTCGAATTCTTTGGATACATTAAACCTTTAATAGATGTTAATTACATAAGTTGCCAAATCCTGACCTGCACCAAATATATTTCTTTGCTTGCAACATTGGCTTATACAATTATATATTAATTCTTATACTAGAAATCAAGCATTGTTACAAATATTTATTTTATTCCCTAATTAAACATTCTTAAATATGTTTGAATGAGGTGCAAAGTATAAAAGTGACATATTTGTTAATATTTATTTGAGTTTGTATTTTGCATATTCTAAGACAAATAGAATATTAAAGTACCTGCATGATACATTCAATAGTCAATACTCATCCCGAATATCTATTAGTGAGAGTTCTGATGCCAAAGAATATTTTAAAGAAAATGCATTTGATTTCAATTCAACATCCTATTGGATTCCTTCATACCCAAGCTCAAAGGCCGAACACATAACTATCTGTTTTACTTTTTCATTAGTTAATTTAGAATCTTTCGAAATTACAACATCAGGTAATAGTTGTAGGCCATGAAATTTCAATTTTAGTGTGAGCAGGGATGTAATTAATTTTTACAATAATAAGCTATTCTGAGCCAATATGGGAGTAAGTAAAGTTAAAAATTTTGATTATAAAGCAGAAAACATTAAATGTTTTCGTTATATTCCAATTACAAAATCCTCTTTTTGCAATTATATACTTCATAATATTGTTCAAATTGAGTTTTTTGGCTATCTGAAGAGTTCCGTAGAAATTGTTCAAGTTTTGTCAACCAAATCTTTGGTTCCATTCGAGCATTATTGATGATAATTGCTGTGTCTGCAGTATTTTGAGACATAAAAATGCTGAATGCATTTTGCTGTTTTTAAAGGTGGCAAGTTAAATTAAAGTGTCATTTTTGCTGATGATTATTTGAGTTTGTATTTTGGATATTTTAAGTCAAATATAAATAAGGGGAGCAGCTGCTTCCCAATTCACAGTTTTCAATCAACAACATATTAATTTCACCACTTTATTAATATCATAA
Source organism: Trichomonas tenax (assembly GCA_023091735.1). Taxonomy (NCBI): domain Eukaryota; phylum Parabasalia; order Trichomonadida; family Trichomonadidae; genus Trichomonas; species Trichomonas tenax. The sequence continues at coordinate 49,078 of JALKBU010000025.1, forward strand.
AGTATTCTTCTTGATCATCTTTTTTTTTGATATATCATCTTAATGTGTTTGCGATGATTTACAAATACATATAATATACATACTTTACCAATAGACAATTACAAACATATTTAATCAAGAACGACTCTTAGAAGTGATTTTCCTTTGATTCCTTGTTGCTCGAGAGTTTCATCTCTTTTGAGAAAGTCTTTGAATGGATGTGTGAGCTCAAACTTGACTATAGACTTAAATTGGTCGAGCATAGCCTTGTCTAAGGCAACCCATGTATAAATATGATCACCAATTTCATCGAGTGCGAATTTTCGTGTAATTCTGAGATTATTTGGTAGAGAGACGGCAATCATTACACCAGTCGTTGGTTCTGGTGGCATTAGCCTTGATTTTTCTAATAATTCATCCATCAGTTTTTCTTTTTCGAGACTTTCTTGCATTTTTTCTTCTTCTTTGAGCTCATCTTCCATCTTCTTTATTTTGTTCTTGTGATCTCGTTCAGAAATCGCTTTAGCCTGTGCAAGTTCATATTCATCATCTTGTTGAAGCTTTTCAAATGAACGAGATGCAGAAAGTGGATCAGCAGGTCGTGGTGGTGATGGTCTGGATGCGATCATTGGATCTTTAAGAGATTCTTGCATAGCTTTACGAATCATTTCATCTTCGGTAAGAAATTGCTCACTAGGACGTGAATTGTTAATCATTAATGATTCTCTGAGCGCTCTCTGTAACATCTCATCTTCAATTGTAAATTGTGGTGGATATGAAAGCCTATTTTCTGGAATTCGTGGTACATCTTGAAGAGAGTCAATAATCGCTGCTTGAACATCTTCATTGAGAAGTGAATTTTGTCTTGGTGGAATATGTTGAACGTAATTACTGTACTCTCGATGACTGACTGGAGGATGAGGGTTACGGTAATTTCTACTATAATACATATCGCGATTAAAGCGATGATCTAATGGATCCATCAAAATTTTTGAAAAACTTTAATCCAAAACGTCAAAAAGTGGAAATTTACATGACAAAATATAGAACCTTTTATACCATTATTCATTTTTAAAGAGATTATGAATATACTGCTGGAATACTATCGTTTTCTTATATCAAAATTTGTTCAATTCAATAGCGTGGAAAAAAATTGGTCAAAATTGATATAATTTACATTTTAAAAAAATACATTGGACTAAGAATGATATCTCTCTTCCCCTTTGTGGGTATTATATTTGAGGTCAGTGGATTCAATGGAATTTCTCCAAAAGGTTCAATCCAATTTTACAATGGTAAATTTACACTTTTTGACATTTAATTACATGCCAAATCCTTATTTACGTGTCAAACATAAAAATGTTGATAAACTTGATGTGTAATATAACAACATTTAGTTTTGCTTCGCCAGTTTAAGGGTATATTAGAGGGCTCATATAAGATCTATATCCATGTTTATTTTAATTATGACAGCTATGCATATAAAAAATTAGGAGCTCCTGGAGTTGAACCAAGATCACAGTATTATAATCTTAAGAGATTGAGATGGAGTATTCCATTCAATATGTAAAGATTTTACCTGTATCCTTCCATTGGACTAAGCCCCTTTCCATTTAAAATCCCTCGATTATCACATCTGTTAATCTCGAAAAGTGAGCTTAAATACACTAATACAGTATATAATTCATGTTGTGATATTGTTTTAAGACATCAAAAAATCAATTTAAACAACTTAGCATCAAAAATATTTCAAATTTCAAAATATCAGAAGTGTTATTATGCAATGTCATAAATTATTCATCACATAGATGATAAAATGAAATATAAAGATGATGTTATAGTTAAAACATGTTTATTTATGATAAATATCGAAGAAAGAAAATAATTGCCATGTAACTATGTTTATTTGTCATAAAACATTAGATATCACTTTTCCATATAAATGAATAAAAAATAAAAAATAATGTCACTTTTAAAAATAAATGAATAAAAGAACAATCCAGATCTCTGGAGGCCTCATTCTTATTCTCTCCGTCATCATATATATTCTATTCCTTGGTGACGACTTCGTAAGAGAGACTGGAAGATTCCCATTTATCTGCAATCCAGAAGCAAATTACACAATATCGCGCTTTGAAAATTTGTATCCACCAAACAGAATCCTCGTGGTTAGTGGCTCTTACAAGTCAGGAAAGTCTAGAGCCCTTGAAGAACTCGCAAAGAAGTACAGTGAACAATCTCAACTTCCTGTCGAGATTCGCATTGACAGAGCGGATACTTTCGATAACCTCGTTGATTTACTGAAGACATCGCTCGTTAGGAACTTCATGACACTCTCTAAATCGCTTCCTTTGAGCAAGATGGAAGAATTCTCTCAAATGAACTGGAAATCACGCTTGTTCAATAACAAGCACGGTGAATTAGGCAATGGTTTCTCCGGTGCGCAGCTCGCCATCGAAAATTCTCTCGATTTACTTCACAACGAGAAAACACTTGAGCAAGGATTAAACGAGTTTGTTGATGTATTAGAGCGTATCAATACAATTCTTCCTGTCAATGTTTTCATTCACTTTGCTGATAACATTCAAAATCTCAAATCTGAAAATGGAAAAGAATTTGGAAAAGTTGCACTTGACTACTGTCTTAAATATTTCGAAAATCACTATTGGCAGCACTCTACAATCAGAGTTGGACTTGAAATTAGAGATTCTCGTTTAATCGAGAAACTGAAACCAATCAATGGCATCACAGTTGCCGTTCTCTCAGAGATTGTTGATCTTCCGAACGTCATGCATAAATTTGGCATTTTCAGACGTGAAGAAGGAAAACCAGTTTACAAACTTGTTGGCGGACAAACAACAGCACTTTATTCAGCATTTATGGAAATGAAGTACGGAAATTCACCGCCAGCTATTGCAAAGCAGTTCTTTGATACTGATTATGAAGCTGTCAAGAATATGTTGACAAACACAACAAACACACTTTGGTACGATCTCTGTGAGGGCCCAATTTACGATGCATCCAATTTAACACTCTTTGCTGATCTCCTTAAGGTCGGTTATCTCTACACTGATGGAAATCGCACAGTATTCACTGGATCAAAGGCTACCACACAAGCAATTTGCTCAATCAGACCAAAGAACTATCGCAAGCAAAAGCCAACATCAGCTCTAACACAAAAGTCAACGAAGGCCCCCAAGGCATCAAAGAAGGCCAAGCAGACATCAGTTCCAACACCATTACCAACAGCTACACTAACGCCAGTTCCAACAACACCAACTCCAGAGCCAAAGAAGATCGAACAAACACCAACAGCAACGCCAAAGGTAGAAACACCAGCTCCAGCACCAGAAGCTAAGAAGGAAGAACCAAAGCCAACACCAACAGAAGCACCAAAGAAGGGCGGATTGTTCTCTAAGAAAACAGAAAAACCAAAGGCAGAAGTCAAGAAGGAAGAACAAAAGAAGGCCGAAACAAAGCCAGAAGAGTCAAAGAAAGTTGAGACTCCAGTTCCTACACCAGTACCAACAGTAGAGGCTCCTAAGCCAACACCAACAGAGGCTCCAAAGAAGGGCGGATGGTTCTCTAAGAAGGAAGCGCCAAAGAAAGTTGAAGAGAAGAAGATAGAAACAAAGCCAGAAGAACCAAAGAAGGAAGAGGTAAAGAAGGAGGAACCAAAGAAAGAAGAAGTCAAACCAACTCCAACACCAGCCCCAACACAAGCTCCTAAGAAGGGAGGATGGTTCTCAAAGAAGGAAGAACCAAAGAAGGCTGAAGTGAAGAAGGAAGAGCCTGAGAAGGTTGAAACACCAGAACCAAAGCCAACCGAAGCTCCAAAATCAACAGCAACTCCAAAGCCCACTGAAGCACCAAAGAAAGGAGGATGGTTCTCAAAGAAGGAAGATCCGAAGAAAGCTCAAGTTAAGAAGGAGGAACCTAAAAAAGAAGAAACTAAGAAAGCTGAATTGAAGAAAGAGGAACCAAAGAATGAAGAACCTAAAAAGACTGAAGTAAAGAAAGAAGAACCCAAGAAAGAAGAGACAAAGAAGAATGATGTGAAGAAAGAAGAACCAAAGAAGGAGGCTCCAAAGAAGAAGAAATGATGGTTCTAATATAATAACTTGATCGAAAACTTCAAGTTATAAGTTTAATTTGATGTAATAAGTTTTATGCATAAAAAATTTCATTTTGTTGTGAATGAAAAATATTTTCCAGTAAATCTCTGACACCTAAATTTGGGTTATTGAATAAATACGACAAGTAAATAGACCAATTTGCCAAGTAAACATTAAGGTTCTTATCGTAACGTTTAAAAATCGATCACGAATGAAAATTACCGACATGCTTAGCGAAAGCCGAAGATTGGAATGTTAAAAATAAAAAAGGGCGGTATTTTTGTCAGTTTTCAAGTCACTTTTTGTGTCAGGTTTTTTAATGACACAGAAGATGAATTTTTATCCTTCGGGAGCGTCCCCGTATACCCATCAAGGCGGCATGATCACTAACACGAATGTCGCCCTCCAGCACCGCAATAACGAGAAGATGCTTCAGCTCGTTAAAAGATTAACACAATCGCCTAAAGATAGACAAGAGGCATTGCACATTCTGAGTGTTCAGAGAGAACAGATTCCAGATTTAGCCCCATATTTGTGGTATTCTCCTGCCACAATAACTGCTCTTTTGTCGGAAATTATCAGCATTTATCCATATCTCGCAACAAATAATTTAAACATCCCTCTTTCGAACAGGGTTTGCAATGTTTTGGCACTTTTCCAATGTGTTGCCGGCCACGACGACACCAGAACTCCATTTGTACGTGCTAACATTCCGATATACCTGTTTCCTTTTTTGCATCAGACAAATTCATCGCGCGAAGCTGAATATTTCAAGTTGACATCACTCGGTATCATAGGCAGCCTCGTTAAAACTGAACAACCAGAAATCATTCAATATTTATTGAATGCAGATTTCGTTCCCTTGTGTTTACGTATCCTCAAATTCAGCCAAGAAATTTCGAGAACTGTCGCTGCTTTCATTATCCAAAAGATTTTGTCTGATAGCGGTGGAAAGAATTACATTTGCTCCACAAAAGAGCATATCGAGACCGTGCTTAAGGTTTTGAATCGTGTTGTCTTCGACTTAACACGTGATTTTTCGAACCGTCTCGCTAAACATGTTATCGGCTCATATCAGATTCTCTTTGGAATCAAAGACGTTCGTCCACTCATCGCAGCACTTTTGACTGATGATATCAAAAACGCAAAGTTAGGTGCTAATTGCACGGACGAGCAATTCAAGAATTTGATCAATCAGCTGCAGAATATTAATATTGTTTCACTGAAGTCAGCTCAGCCGCCTTTGAATTTCACACTTTCAAAGTAAGATTAATTTAATTTAATCGACTAATCATGCGGACTTACTAAATAGAGTTTATATTAACTTTTTTCTTTTATCATAACAACGCCACAGTCCATAATTGCTTGGATGAAAATTTTAGGGTCCAACACTTTTCGAGACCCTAATTTTTTATTTGTCTTTTTTGATGAGCAAGAATAGAAGAGATCTTAAATCTCAAATGATCAGAAAGAGGAAGAAACAAGAGTCTGATGATGAAATTGAAGCGGAATATAAGAAGTTTGAGCAAGAATTAGCGAAACAAGAGAAAGAAATGAAAAATCAAGGCGAAGAAACAACAAAAAAGAACAAAAGATTCAAAAGAGTATCGTCTGCGAATGCATTAGTTTGTGCGCGCAAAGGAATTTCATCTAATTTACGATTTTTCATGAAAGAATTTTTCAAATTTATGCCAAACATTCAACAAGCTCCAAAATTCGGAGGATCTGATCGAGTCGAACTTAACACTATTGCTGACAAGTCTGGATGCGAAACAATCATGCTTTTTGAAACAGTCAGTGATTCTCCTTATTTATGGATTTCTATTGCTCAAGAAGGTCCAACAGTGTGCTTCAGGATGTTGACAATGCATACATGTGAAGATGTCAATGGTTATGGCATTTGCACAAAGTTTTCTTCTCCTATCCTTGTTTTCGATTCACATTTCGATGAAAAGCCGGAATATGGAATCTGCAAGGAGTTGCTAACAAGAGCACTCCGTGTTCCTTACGGAACAAAGAAGATGAAAGAACATATCGACACAGTTTTGTCATTCTTCATCCTTGAGAATCGCATCTATTTTAGACGCTATCAGATTGACTACCAGGAACCAATTAAGGTCTTTGAAGCTGGTCCTCAGTTCTGTTTAGAGCCGATCTCAATTTTGGGCGGTTCTTTCTGCGGACAGAAGATTTGGCAGAACCCAGAGATTCTTGCTCAGGTCAAAGCTTTTCAAGCCAAGGAACAAATCAAGCAAAAACAAGCCCCAAAAGCCAATTAATATAGAAAAATCTTTGTAAGTTCAAATTGATTCAGATATAAATATTTTTATAGATTGTAATGCTATTTTTGTCAACAAAATATATCAATCTCATTTATTATATATTATAAATTTTGATTTCTGAATTTCATCCTTATTTGGCCAAGATTCTTAAGCAACTAATTTCTGTTAATTTTACCCATAATGAGACTGCTAATTATGAATTTGATGGGAAAAATTTTTCCTTCTACGTATTAGTCCCGCAACCTTCATAACTTTTTATCTGATTAATATTTTTTCGATTTGAAAGTACTTTCATGTACTTATTGATAGTTGTCTATCCAGTGGTATAAGTGGCACAGTCTATATATCTATCAAATCATTGATTGCATTACAAATCTTACGAAAATATACGATTTCCAGCATAAATGCATGCACTAATATGCAGCGCTGAGGAAAGATGGCGTCTCAGCGCATAATTTTTTTTTTCATTGCCAAATCTAAGATTCTAAAATTTTACATTATTACAGCTGCAAATCCAAATCCCATCAAATTCAATTGCTTTCATGTGTATAATCGCCCTCAAATCAATTAACGAATTAGTTGCATTTTTAATTTTAAGCGTATAAGAGGCATTTGAATCAATAATACACATAAAAATATCATATGCTGCATAGTAGCGCATACATTTATGCTGGAAATCGTATATTTTTGGACGATTTGAAATGCAAACAATGATTTGATAGATATATAGACTGTGCCACTTATACCACTGGATAGACAACTATCAATATGTACATGAAAGTACTTTCAAATCGAAAAAATATTGATCAGATAAAAAGTTATGAAGGTCGCGGGACTACACCATAGAAGGAAAAATACTGCCGAATTTGATTTGAAAATTAGAATCAAAACTTCAGAAACATCTTTTTACCATCAATTGAAATGGAAATCACAAGGCATATTCTAGAAAATGATGGTTCATAATACAATGTTTAAATTTTTGAACCATTTACAATCGATCAATTATTTATGGAAAGAAATCCACCATTAGACATCTATTTTTATTAACAATATCAAAAGTATGACTAGCGATAGTAGCTACATAATATAACTATATAATGAAGCCAGAATATTCTGTTGTTAATAATAAAAAATCTAAAGTAAATCGAGCTAAAATAGCAATCATCAAAAAATGAATTCTAACAAAGATGAGCCAAATCAATCAATAAATAATAGATATATATAATTAACCAAATTTTGTCTAATTATATCGTGCCTATGTAACCGCTAACTATCAAAAACATTTTTGTCAAGTAAAGTCATAATTTTTGACAATTTGACATGTAGAAAAATGTGAAGTACAAAATCAATATAAAACAATGTTTTCTTTTTTCTTTGCTTTTTGTTATTCAGCTGTTCTCGGTGTCGACATTGGCGCTGAACAGCTGAGGGCTGCGATCATTCGTAAAGGCCAAAACATCGAAATCCTTCATGGTCACGAATCTGAAGATTCGTTTCCTACAGTTTTGACAGTAATGCCAAAATCTGGACAGATTCCAGATATCATTAACGAAAGTGATATAAGTAATTTCGAATTTTATTTCAACAACCAAAAATACGCGAGAAATCATCCAAATAACACTATACGCTACGCATCGACATTAATGGCAAAAATTCCGACAGTAGAAATGACCACGCTCACACAATCAAGGAGACTTTGGGGAGAACCTTCACTTTATTATGATGATAGAATATTAATCGCTGGATTAGTTCCAGAAATCGTTATATATCGAGCACTGAACAGAATAAACCAATCTATAATAGAATTGGATCCACAAGCTAAAACAGACGCTTTAACAATCGTTGTTCCGAAATTTTACCCTCAAGCAGAAAGAGATTCTCTCGCCGCAATGGAGAAAGATTTGGGATTCAAACCTAACATTGTTGACTGCACGAAAGCTGCTGGTTATTGGTATGCACTTCATTATGGCGGAAGACTCGGTTCAAAGAAGGAGAGAGTCATGTTTGTGTTCTTTGGAGCTTCTAACTTCCAATTGGCTCTGTTAGAGTTTCGTAAGAAAGCTTCTGAGACATTTATCAAAGAAATCGCTTATGCATTCAACGACACGATTGGTGGACGCGATATTGATGTTCTTATCGCCGATATGCTTGGAAAGAAGTATAATAGACAAATTACACCAAAAATTGAACAAATTTTACTTCAAGAAGCAAAAAGGATCAAAGAAAAACTTACTATATTAGACACATTCCCAGGAACAATCGAAAATATCGATGAATATGGTGATTTCTCATATGTCGTTACAAAGACAGAATTAAATAATTTAATTCAACCAGTGATCGAAATAATGAAGAATACAACATCAAGGATAAAGAGGAAACCAGATAGAGTGTTTTTGCTTGGCGGCAGCTCAAGAATACCGATAATTCAATCAGTTCTCAAAACATCATTAAATGTTACGACATTATATCCGGCAATGTCGAAAGATGAACAATTAGCATCTGCTGCCGCCATTATTTCGGCTTCCACGAACTCTCAGTACTTATTACCATCAATTAACTACACATCTCTTCCAATATATACAATGAATCTTCATACAGCGAACGACACACTTCCATTCGATGGAACAATTCCTATTCCCTACGAAAGATATTGGGTTACTCAATCAGCTGATTTGTACCCAACAGGATCAAGTATTTACATGATCTGGAACCAAGCATCTCACAACACATCTTTCAGACAGACAAAGGATGGAAGATGGAGGTTCTTGTCACCAAAGGGTAAAATCTATCAGAGATGGAGGCATCAGCTAATCTTGACAGGACGCAAGATCCTGAGGATGGAAGATGACCGCCTTGAACTCCAGAAGTCGATCAACTCTATGGAGCAGTTGCTGCTTCAAACAAGAGAAGTTTTAACTAGTTCAGTAAATTATACAACAGAGAGAGAAAGAAGTCTCCTTGCGAAGGCCGCGAATATTTCAAACAGATGGTTCCTCAACCAGAAGACATACAACATCACAACACTTAAGTATAGATACAAGATGCTCGAGGATGCTGTCGCATCTGTCTTCTCACGCTATCAGAACGTTCAGCTGCTTCCACAAGCAATTTCCAACCTCACAGAAGCATGCGAAACAGCAAGAGACCTTGTAAGAAAGTGGTCAACACTTTCCAAGAACAGGCGTCCACCGCGTGCTGATTTCAGAAACTTGTTGAAGTTCGTCGCAGAAGCTGAAATGTGGCTTGATGAAAAATCAAGAATGCAAAGGTATATTGGCCAATTTGATCAACCAATCCTTACATGGACTGGTGTTAAAGATAAGACAGAAAAGATTATGAGATTCGCCGGTGAAATGGCCAACGAACTACAAGGTGGAGGATCACAGCAACAGCAGCAGCAACAACAGAAGAAAGAGAAAAAGGATGTTTACGTTTATCCACCAAACGCTGCAAAAGTGAACTATAACGGTAATTAATTCATGGAAATAAAAATTGTAAGATTTTTTAATATTATTATAGAACAATTCATGCGTTATCTATTTCAGTTTATGAATGAAATCAATTGTTACATTTCAATCATAAAAATTTGAAAAGAATGTTGTATGGATGAAATAACTTTATAATTACCATGAATGCAATTGAATACTATTCAAATAATAAGATTATAAAAGTGCTAAATATTTATTTACTTCATCGATTGATTTTGACTTCAAATAGATATTATTCTTAGTTAATGTCAGGGATTTCTATGGCGTTGAATACAGCGATGACTGGAAAGTCCTTAAGAATGTTCCATCAACATTCAAAGGCGATTTTGTAATTCCTAATTCAACCACTACAATCCTTGGCGGTGAACGAGATATTGATAGTCCATTCTATTACTGCCGCAGCAATCTCAAAAGCATTCGATTTGACACAAATAGTCAAGTTACAAGTATTTGTCAATCATGCTTTCTTGGTTCATCTATAACTTCAGTAGACCTGCGTGAGTGTAACAGACTCCAAACACTTAACTTTTCTTTATTTCTCTATTGCAGTTCATTAACAGATGTTCAACTTCCTCAAACATTGAAATTAATTAAAGCTGCATGTTTTGGCGCCTGCTCAAAACTGAGTATTTTGTATCTTCCAGATTCAGTTGAAGAAATTGAAGGATACCTGGCATCAGTCGGATTTACGTTCTTAAGATCTTTGTCAAGAATATTAATAAATCCAACATCAAAACTAAAGAAACTGAATCATTATGCATTTGCTTATTCAAATATAACTTCAATTTATTTACCTCCCAATGTTACGATTCAACCATCGACTTTTATGCGATGCAAATTAGAGAGCATCATCATCGATCCAAATAATAGATTGTATAAAACCGATGGTAAGTTCATATACACTGGCCCGAACAATTCCACAATTGTCTATGCATCATCCGCAATTAATTATCCCATAACAATCCCTAAGTTTGTCACAACTCTTAAGACAGAGTCATTCCGTTCATCTAATGCACCAATTGTTGAAGTTCATTCAGGTATGACCTCATTAGGTGAAAGCTCTTTTATGGAATCAAAATTGCTGGAATTCACATATCCATATGGGCATAAAGTTGTACCACCAGGAATGTTCACAAGATCATATAAACTATATAAGGTAGTTCTCCCTGACTCGATAACTTCCATTGGTCAATATGCTTTCCTAGATTGCTACAGATTGGCAATAATCAGCTTACCGCCTAGTTTAACATCTATATCTGATCGAGGATTTGAAGGATGTAGTTCTATCACAAATTTAACCATTCCTGCATCATTGAATTATCTCGGTCAATCAGTCTTTTCAAATTGTCCATTATTGGATTTAAACACAAGTCTTAATAGTTATGTCCACGTTGTAAACAAAATGTTATTCAAGAATAACGATCAAAACCTTTTGGAATACTTTGGCAGCGACATCAATTCATATTTAGTTGTTCCATCGTCATGCATTTCGATTGGCGATAGAACATTTATGAATAAGAACCTACATTCACTTAAATTTAGTGGAAATGCACAAATGTCGATAGGTAAACAAACCTTTTATTTATCTTCTGTTACTAGTGTTGAATTTCCTCCAGGTTTATCATCAATAGGCATATGCTGTTTTGAGTCGTGTTCAAAGCTTATAAATGTATCATTTTTAGGAACTTCGATCACTTCAATACCGGATAGATGTTTTAAAGGCTGCACAAATCTGAAGAACATTCAATTGCCAAGCTCAATCACTAGTATTGGAATCTTATCTTTTGAATCATGTTCAAATATTGGAGACATTGGGTTGAGTGAAACAAATGTTGTCTCAATTGGGCAAAATGCATTCTTTAACAGTGGTCTCATATATGCCGATCTCCCATCAACAATAGAATCTATCGATGTCTCTGCGTTCTCAAACAGCAAAGTCAATTCAGTGACAATCTCATGCAATCTGGTTCCGAAGCAGTGCTTCATCCAGTGTGCGTACTTAACATCTGCAACATTCGGCGAAGGTGTCGAAGTCATCGACCAGTACTCTTTCATCGGATGCATCCGCCTTCAGCGAATCTCTCTCCCATCTACTATCCGATCCATCATGGACTTCTCATTCCAAGGCTGCACTTCACTCACATCTGTCAGCATCCGTGCGAACAGCAGCCTTAGTGAAGTGCGCGGTGGTGTCTTCGTCGGATGCAACAGTCTTCGAAGCATCAGTCTTGAATCTAGTGACATGCATCTTCGCTTCGACAACGGCGCACTTACAAACTACGACGAGACAAACCTCATCGCTTTCATCCCATCGAGCAACATCCAGACATTCGTTGTCCCATCGCAGATGGAGACAATCGGTGCATACGCATTCATGTCATGCACGAACCTCGTCCGTGTCATGTTCAGCGGCAACCGAATCAAGACACTGGACTACCAGTCATTCAAAGGCTGCAGCAAGCTTTCTTTCCTCTTCTTCAGCTCACAGAGCCTTTCTCGTATCAACGACGGTGTCTTCACTGGTTGTCCTCTTCTTCAGCGCTGTGGTTCGATCTCATGTCCGACACCACTCATTCCACTCTTTATTGGCAGCGGCATCTCGAGCAGTGTCTTCAGTGGCGAATGCAAAGAATACATTCTTTCATGTGGCTACAAGAGCTGCATTAATCTTCAAATTGGACTCTTATTCATCAATGTTTTCATTCTCATATAAGATTATCAATAATAGAATCAATTTTAATGTTTTGAAAACTAATTAATCATTATATATCATTAGAATAATATAATTATTTAGAAATATACTTACAAAAACATAATATTGAAATAACAGTATCAAATCTGATTTTCCGGTTCTGTTTCATAGAAAACATTATCAAGCATCTGGTATATGGATATCTTATCGTTGTAAACAATAAGCATATGACCGGTGTCTGAGCAGATTATAACATCTTTATAGTTATGAACTTTGATTTTAGGAAAGTTGATTGCACCATTCGCTCTGTAAAACTGAATCTCTGATGCAAAGCATGCTGCAAAGAATGATTTAGACATTGTTGGACTTATCTTGTATTCGAATGGAACAATTTTGATGAATCCTGGATTGATTTTATTTTCCAAACTCAGCTCAACGACATTCGTCGGAGAACGCATTCTTTTGAGATCCATCGCAAAGAAATGATAATCATTGTCCATGAAAGTGAAAGAATCATTCATTATAGCACAAGATTGTATTCCGTTATGTGGCAATTGAATGTTTACATTATATGTGTTAACTAAAATGGAAGGAAGTATTGTCTGTTTCTTCATAAAGTGATATATTTTGAACTCATCGTTGTTAGAGAAAATTAAGGCATTTCCATGACATTGAAGAAACTGAAAACCATCATCAACTACCACATCTTTAGTTTGGCTTGGCGGATCATCATTAAATTGAATAATATGATTCGCTGAATTTATAATTACAATATCTCCATATTCAGTGAATCCTGCATACAAAACAGTGATATCTTGACCTCCATCGAACAGAATCTGCTGCTGTGCTGAGTAAATGTCGACCATAGGATTGGAATAATAAGCAACTTTGTTATTTGTTACCATTAAAAACGTGATTTTGGTTGTTGGAGAAGGAACTAATGTTGAAGATAATGCTTCATTGATAGGAAGCAAATGTTCATAGTAAATTTTGTCTGAAAGAAATGTGTTGATTCTATCCTTCTTTGTTTCAACTTCAACATTTAATTCGAAACAACGGACTTCATTGGGAGAAAACAAAACAGCCCAATTATCATGTGTAACAAATTGATTTATTGCTTCATTGGCGAAAAATTTTGGTGCATATAAAACGCGTTGATGATCTCTATGACTTTGCTCAGCGATATGTTTGAGATTAATGTAAATTGGATTCGCAGAAGGATCAGATAATCTAATTATAAATCTTAGGTTATAAATTTGTTGTATACTTGTAATTGTCCAATCAGACACTTGCTTTGGATATTTTGCAACTTCTTTGAATAAATTTCTCGTTTCATTTTTGTAAATTCGGAATTCAATATCATCAGGATCAGGATCTGACGCTCCTCTATGTATGAGATCGATTATGTAGTTCTTTACTGCTGACCATCCCCTGTTTATTTTCTCTAATAACTGGAATGGATAATAATTTGTTAAAACTTCTGTGGGAATCGCCTGCATTGCTTGAATATATTCTATCAAAAGATCGTGTTCTTGGCGTGTGAATGGTTTATGGACGACTATATATGGTGCTTGCTGAAATTCACGATGAATGATTTCTAATTGCGTTCTATATAATGTTTGGTCAATGGTTTTAAGCTTCTCACGCTGCATTATTGTCATGTATGGCGAATTTTCGAGTTTTCCATTATCATAGCAGAAAAAATCCATTTATTAATATGGAAAATGACATGTAAAAATTCTACCAAAAATTTGAATGTATAATTTGTCAATATTTAGTCTACATGTCAAATATATGAAATTGACTTGAAAGTAATTGATTTTTTGTTTAGTAAAATCATGTCTATCTGTCACAGAAACATTGATTAACCTTTAAGTATCACTAAATCTTATCTTCATTTTCCATTTCCAACAGCCGAATGCAGATTTCTTTCTCTGATTGATATGTACTAGAGTTGATTTAAATATTCACCTTCGTGCGTATCAAAATCTCTAATATGCCAATGATTGACATTTTTGAATGGAAAATGAAGGTTAACGGCGGTTAAAAGTGCTAAATATTTTTCCTGATTCAGATGAATGTGTTGAATAACAAGTTATAGATATGGCGACTTTAACTACATTCTTGATAAATCCACTCGAACAGCAGGCGTCAAATCCTGCAGCAGAGAATGTCCATCGGTTCTTGATATTCCTTCAACTATTGTCTACAATTTTGAAAATTATACTGTCACTGAAATATTGTATTGAACATTCTCTAGAAAAAGTATCCAAACAGTAAATCTTCCCAACACAATATTAAAAATAGGAATTGCTACATTTGATATTGCATATTTACCAAATCCTCCGCAACTCCCAAATGGATTGCAAGTCCTTGACACTCTATGCTTTGCTTCATGGAGTTTTACATCTATTACCATACCTGATCCTTCTGTAACAATTTTAGGTGATAGACCCTTTGCCTATAATATATATCTTAATGCTATTTATATCTCACCAAACAGTAAAAATTATTTTGGGATAAATGGTTCAATAATTTATTCAAAAAATCGAACAGTGTTGGTTTAAGTCTTACCAAAAATCACACATATTGATATTGATTATAATCAATCTATAGATGCAATAAAATAGCTCGATTTTGTTTTGGTTATACACGCATCCAAAATCAAACGATCCCTCCACGTGTTACATATATTCCAAGTAAATTTTCTGAGGGACCAAATAATCGCAAAACATTAGAGATCACAGGAAATATTAAAATTGATAAAGATGCATTTGTTTGTTAATTCTCATAATTTAAGACAAATTTATTATGGTGGAACAATCATTCAAAATTCATATCTTTTAACTACAAGTACTTCGATTGAGATATTTGTTTGTTCCAATTACTATTCGACGAAATTCCTCAATATTTCAGTGAAAGTTGATATGGATGTATTATCAATGCTTTTATGAGAAATGCCAAACAATAAGAAAATCATCAATATATAATAACCTGCCTTATTTAACCATTATTCTTTTTAATGCAACAAAAATTTATTGATCATAGACGAGAAATATGTTTCCAATTATTCAGTTTTCTAATCCCCATAAAAAGGCTCATATTAAACTCATCTAATTTGATTTGGTGGTATGACATTTGAATCATATTCGATTTGCATGAAAGGGGAAAAGTATATTGGTGGCTTTTTTTTTATTATGAATCGTTTTTCGAAATGTGACATGTAAATTTCACTGATAGATTTCACATGTGAAACTTTATTTTGTATCGTTTCTAAATATGTGAAGCCAATACTCTTCAAAACACCATTTTTCAAAGAGGATTAATTCGAAACCATATTTGACATGTAAAATTTACTGTCAAATATCTATGAAATTTACTTCAGAGTTTTTATCTACATTTCATATGCATATTAAAAATACCAAATTTCATTTAAATGACATGTAAAATAAATGTCAAAAAATATACCTACTTATTTCTGATGAAAATAGATTCTCTATATGGCAAATAAAACAAATATTAGATTTGTTATAAATTGGCAATATGATATGTAAAGAGACAAAAATGCAATCATTGAGATAAATCCATAATTCACCGTCTTTAGGCTCCAGAAGCTTCAAAAAGCTCTAATTTCGCTTAAAACTCATGGTTATCGATTACGCGAATAACTCTCAGAAAAATTTATATAATCCTCAGAAAAAATTAAGAAGTGGAAATTTTATAAATTTGAAAGTGATGAATCTATCTCGTTTTAGGGTCATCTTGAACCACTTTTTGCCTTTCATCAACACTAATTATGACGAGAACATTTGAGAAGGCAGAACAATTCGGCTTCCAACAGTCCCATTAGACTTATTGCGCGATCTTTTAAATGAAATACAAATAATTTTTCAGAATGAACCTAATATACTGAATGTTCCTGACAACACTGTTATCCTAGGTGACCTTCATGGCCACATTTTTGATCTATTTCGAATATTACACACGTTTAAACTTCCGTCAATCAAAAATTATCTTTTTTTAGGCGATTACGTGGATCGAGGAGAGTTTTCGACAGAAACAGTTATAATTTTGTTCACTCTCAAGATTTTATACCCTAAAAACGTATTTTTAATCAGAGGTAATCACGAATTTATTGAAATTTTTTCGAATCTAGGATTCTACTCAGAGCTCACTTCATTGTATGGACACGACGATATACCACAGCACTTCAATCGCACGTTTTCTTTCATGCCACTCGCTTCATTAATAGACAAATTTGCAATCGGAATTCATGGTGGTCTCAGGCCTTGCTTCACTAAGTTGTCTCAATTGGAGTCAATAAGACGTCCAATTAATGTGTTTGATGATGACATTTTGTCAGAGCTGTTTTGGAGTGAACGAATACGGATCATTCTCATCACCACGTGGAATTGGATGCATATTCGGTCCCGACGTGACCCAGAAATTCTTAGAAGAATCAAAAATCGAATATACCATTCGTGGTCACCAATGTATCGATTCTGGAGTCGAAAAATGTGAAAACTACAGACTATACACCGTGTTCAGTGCCTCTAAGTACTGCAATCCGGCGTTATCGTTGTCCGTCATAAGCAGTTCGAGACACACACGTACTTACCTCTGCTGTATATCTATCGCGAGGAAGTGCAGTTTGTTCCTGTCAAAGATAAAAAAGTTTCACTCGATTTTCCTGATTTCCCATCAAACAGGCAAAACTCGTTAAATCTCTTCGTTAAAGAAACGCAATCAACACCTCTCTTCAACATCCATCTCGAGGACAAAATAGACGAAAAAGAGTGCGAACCACAACCTCTTGCACCATCGACGCCTCGTTCGTCGAGAAAGAACATACTTTTCGAGATTTCATGCAGTGGGTTCATCATGAAATCAAAAGAGTCAAAACAGGATAAAAATATTCATTCAGTCAAAGAGCCAGAAAAAGTTTGTCCACCATCACCGCGTAGGATAAAGCGCATCAAGTGCTAGTGGTATTCCTATTTCTGTTCAGTTTCAAAAACTTATTTATGATAGGCCCAAAATAGCTGCGTTCACTATGCCAAAAGTCACTGATCTATACGATGTTAAGATTCGAGACAATAATAGAATATTTTAGATCAAATTTATAAATACGTATTTATTGCGGAATATCCATTAAAGTTTTATTGAAATGGAAGCTGGTCATCAGTTAGCTTTGTTGTTTGTTATTCAATTTTGGATATTTTGTTTTTATGTAAAACTATTCACGTTTAATGCGATGTAACTTATACAAGCAACTATTTTAACTGATAGAACTAAGATTTATTTATAAACTAAACATAAATTATTATTGTGGAAAAATATTAAAGCATGAGATCAATATTATTTGGATTGGCTGCAATTTCCTCTTCATGGTTGTCAACATCCTGCTCGTTATTAAGCTTCTCTGTTAATTTATCATTATTCATATCCAATTCCTGCAAATCGATGCCTGGTTGTGGCTTGTCAAGGATGTTATGGATCTTATTGAAGTATAAGCACATTGCAAGCAAAACAAACTCCCAAACACCATCAGCGATCGAAGCTGCATAAGTTGTCCATGATTCGTGATTACCAAAGCACATGAACAAAGCATTGCATATATTAACTGGCGCCTGTATTTCAAGCATCAACACTGAAAGAGAACCGCTGCTTCTCATTTTGAATGTTTTATAAATTTGTGGAAGAAACTGAAGCACTTCAATTACAAAGCCTGCAATTCCTGATGCGTGACCAAGCCAATCCATTGCTGGCGATGTGAATCCTGCTGCAATTCCAATAATCGCCCAAATTGCAATGCAAAAAGCGTAAACGCAAACTGCAACAATAGGAACTAATTTGAATTGGAACCATCCTTTCTTTATTTCGGTCTGTTCAATATTAGGTCTTAAATTCGTATCGTAAAATATCATAATGAGAAATGGAACTTGTGACATCAAAAACCACTGTGCAAAGCAATTAGCGAATGTTAGGAAGCGTGCGTATGTATTCAAATCCAGTTTATGGAAGATTCCAACAAAATCTTCCCATTTTAAGCATAAAACGTTAAAAACTATAAACCATAGGCAAAGAGTCGAAAAGAAAGTTGATACTGGTGCTAATCCATAAGATGATTTCTTCTGCATTATCTTTATTGGCTGTGGAATATATGAAACGATCGTAACAATAAGTAAAACTGTGCCTACTATAGACCATATGATAATTGGGCTCGGAAAGAAGTACGCGTAATCGTTGAAACCGTGAAAATCGGCAAATGTCGGGATTTCTTCAGACATTTTGGATTAAAATCTTTGGTCTAAAAAAAGTGACTGAATTGAACAATAATCGTTTAAACCTATTGAATGTTTGAGAGAGCTTTCAAAGTGACTTCACATCGGATTTATCTTCATTCCGCCTTCTGTGTATTCCACTACTGTTAATTAATTACTTTCTTCATGAAATCAGCCCTATTGTTCTTAGCTATTTCCATATTTATGATGAATATATAATGAACAACTTTTCTCTTGATTGGATTATGCAGATGCCATTTTGAGCAAGAACATTGTAAGTACACATCCTGCATCCACTCATTTTTCTATTTCCTCTATGTATTATGTTTGTTCTTTTGATAATGATGTATTACTTTACTATGCGAAATTTCATCATTTTTCAGTAATCTAAAACTCCATAACAACGAAGTATTTATACTCACTTCCCATATGCACATTTACTTAAAAATATATATAGTATATATAGGTAATAAATATGCATCATGAAGCTATTGATAATTCGATGTATTATTCGTATAATTAATAACAATCATTAATTTGAAATATTATCATGATTACTGATCATTGTGCAAAGATATAATAATCTGAGGTTGATTTTTATATTATATCTTTGCCTATTGCATATAAAATTTACATGATGGCATTAAAGTGAGATTTGTTGAAATATTAGAGAAATTTCTAATATAATATTATAATCAAATCTTTAACACTTTTTGGCTAGGAATAATCTACATATAAATAGCTTCACTTTAATGGCTTATTCAATTGTTTAGACGACTGATATCTGTTCATATTGCAAGATTTACTTAAAAGCATCAAAGGAAGCCATTACAAAGCTGTATGCCTGTTAAATCTGCGCAATATTGAATACTTTGCGCGTTTTTGCGCAAATTTTGGGAATGCGCAATGCGCAAAAACCGTCTAGAGGAACTTAAAACAGAGTAAAAATTCACTCATTTTTTTTACATTTTTTGATGTTCACAAAAATTTTCTGTAAAATCCCAAGGTTTGTTAGTTAGATATGAAGGATATTAGTAAACCTTTATAAATACAGCAAAATCTCTGCTGATATAGGTCTGACCAATGGCGAAAATGGTCTAAAGGAAGAGTTTAGAGCTAATTTTGGACATTTTTGCCATTCTGACACGTAAATTTTGAAAAGTGAATGCAAACGTGACATGTCAGTTTTCATAGTTTGATGTCACAGGAACAACAAGCATTTGATAAAATCAGCTTATTATTTAAGGAACTTTCTGCTGAAATCCAATGCTCAACGCACACAGAGAAGAACATATACTTTGCAACTAAAACTCCAAGCATTTATAGGTTTTCGAATGATAATATTGTAAGGACAAAGTCAGACAACAGCCAAGTTCGATTCAACGACGGAACGCCGAAGTCTATGCATACAATAAAGTTCGGAGATGAATACATTTTGCTTGCATTGGCAAAGGATAAAGTTTATATGTTGCATGAAGAGAAGTGGCCAGGCTTATTTACGCCAGCCAGCATCAACAATGTGTCATTCATCACCACCAATGATGCACAAGATAAGCTTGTCGTTGTTGAACCAAAGGAAATCAAGGTTTACATTTATTCAAATCAGATATTCGAAGTAATTGCATCTGTCCCACACAAAACATATCCAATTGATATTGCAGCCGGAATTTCTCATTTAATGATTCTAGAAAACAAAAATTACTATAAATACGATCTTAACTTAAAGTTTATCGAAAAGCAACCGATTACAAACTGCAAGTGCTTGCGTGCGATTAAAGGAACGAATGCTTTCGCCGTTGTTCAAGGAACAAACATCAGATTGTTTAATAACACAGACATCGATCAGAATAATCTTGAGTACGGAGAGGAAGTCGTTCTCTTTGAGATCATTCCACCATATATCTTCGCACTCACAAACAAAGGATTGGTTGTCAGATCTACTGTTGGAACAATCAAAGAAGAGTTTAAGTACCCAAGTGACTCATTCAAAGCACGCTACTCATGCATGGAGGTAATGCCTAACTTCAATGTCATCATGGGCTACAGGAAAGAAATTTATGTTTCTAAATACAACCAAAACGGACCAGACAGACATATTTTCCATCTTGTTTACAATAACACGAAGCAATGGGAAAACGCTATTGCATTTTGCAATATTATTCGTTATCCAGGATTCAACAACAAGGAAAAACTTTCCGACATCTATCTTCAATATGCCGAAAACATGGTTAGCGCACAGCGTTATAACGAGGCTTTCGAGAAATTCACGAAAAGTTTAAAGCATCCATTCGCGATTTTAAGGCGTTTCACAACATTTGCATCAAAGGAATTGAAGGATGCTACACTTGATGATATACAGAAAACGAAGGAGTGCTATTTGAAAGTTCTTGATACACTCAAAGAAATCACACAAATTAAAGGCGATGATCTTCTCAAGAACAAAGATTTCATCAACCGCGCACTTGAAAACATCAAGGACATATCCAAATATTCTTATGTCAATCCAGAAAACGTTTATCAAGCTGTTTATGAGCTTCGTCAAGTTACACAATCAAAGGAAGAAATCCCATCCGTTAAAAACATCGTTGAAAAGTACAGCGACATCGCAAAGGAGGCAATCCACGGTATCATTGATCTTGAGAATGTGAGAAAATATGCAGATGAACTTCTCCTGATGAGATTTATGAACAAACCACTTCGCGATGATGGCGCTATTTATCCATTGCAGCAGTATCTTAAGCAAATTCTCCAAAGTGAACACGTCTCAACATGCATTAAGATTTATAATACAATGTTGTTCCAGTGCTATGCGATGAACACGCAGCCAGCTGAACTGCAGAAGGAGATCAAGAAGAATCCGCCAATCTTCTTCAGCATCGTCAAAGAGACTTTGAACAAGCAGCAGCAACAAGAAGCTTTGATCGATTTGTGCGAACTTCATGGCCAACATGACATTGCTATTAAATCAATTATTGGACGCCGTGAAATCGACCGCGCTATCTCATATTTGCGCAACTCAAAGGATTGCCTCACCCAAGCAAAGAATTTCTTCGACGAGATTCTTAAAGAGTTGACGAGCCAGGCATTAGATCCAATGCAAAATCGTCCTAAGGTCGACAAAGCTGTTTATCCAATTCAGTACATCAGCCCTAACCAGAAGAAGGCTGCTGAAATATTTTGCAGCCCAATTTTGTCAAGCACAGATGTTGATTCTATTGTTGCCATCATTTCCAAGAACGACAAGATCGATGAAGAATTGAAGAATAACTTGCTGACGAGATTCCTTGAATTTGCAATATACGACAGAGGTTTGATGCAAAAGTCAATTGTTAAATTGTTGGTTGACATTTACTTGAACCTTCTTAAAGAGAAGAAGAAGTTCGGATCTTCAAGATCTTTGATATCATCCGAGAAAGAGCCAATCAAAGGCTACAGAGAAGGCTTGAAACACATTCTGGAAGCAATTCCATCTTCTGAATTCGATGTTGATATTATTACAAGCATTGATAATATCTTCACAGAAGAAAAGTTGATTGCATACAGAAAGATTAAGTCGTTCGATGATGCATTGGATTTGATTATCAAGAGTGATAAGAAGCCAGAGAATGGTGAAAAGCGTCTTGAATACGATCTATATTTACTGGATTGCTACTATGATCCAAGCAATCCAAGCACAATGGAAATTTATAACAAGTACTTGTTCGAAATGAGGAATTCACCAGAAATGCGAGACTACACCGCAGAGTTTGTCAACAAATGCGCTGATAGGATCAAACCTGATGCAGCAATTGACTTCATTGACACAAACACGCCTATTTCTGACATCTCAGAGTTCCTCAAGTACATTACGACATCAAACTTGAACAAGTCGAGACTCGCTCAGATCAGGAATGGACTCCTCGATGATATCAAGCGCAATAAAGAACAGCAACTCAATTACTTGAAAGGCGGCTTCGTCGAAGTTGACAACAATACACGCTGTGCAGTCTGTGGCAAACCAATCAGCAACACAATTTTCTACGTGCTGAAGGATAACTTCATAGCGCACTCCAACTGCAAACCGAAACCAGAGTGAGGAAGACATGAGAAAAATGCTATTTGTTCTTTCTCAAAATAACTATCTCTATCAATAAATATTTAAATTTAGTGTATTATAACAAAGCTTTCTTTGAAATATCAAATATGCAATATATAATTATTATATATATTTTCATAAAACCTGAAGATTGGCGATTTATGTGACTTATGGAGATTTAATGGTAGAGGAAAAAACTCCAAATTTAGCACTTATAAGATGATTTTGCATATGCTGTTGAACTTGTTTGATTTGGATTTACTGGAGGATCAGCTCTGTGCCTCCTTGCGGATGAATTACCAGAGTTTGGGCGAATGTTGAGATCTTTGACATATTAGAGATTCCATGGAACTAAATCTCTGATTGGTACTTGAATTTGAGTAATTTATTTGTTTATTCCTGGGTGAACTGGCAGCACTCTCGGATACCTTAAGCAATTTTATCTTTATCTCAAGTTCCTTGATTTGCCTTTCTGCTTGTTTAAGTTTTATTGAAAGTTCGGTATTTTCATCTTTTGCGCTTTTTAATTATGTACGTGTTGAATTTAACTTCGAAGTTAGAAGTGAATTTTGTGACTCTAATATTTGAAATCGTGCCATTAGATTTCCGTCTTGTTTAAGCTTTTCTTGGAGCTCCATATTTTGGTAATTTGCAACATCTAATTGTTTTTCTGGGTTGGAATATTGCATTTTTAATTTTTGAATTTCTTCTTTCATTCTCAATTGTTCATGCAACATTTCATTCATTATATAGCCTTATCATCTTCACTAAATATTTTGACTTTCAACATTCCAATTTCATCCTCAAGTTCATTTTTTCTTTTGAAGATCATCTTTTTCAGACATAATTTTCTTGATTGCTTTTTGTGGGTTTTGTTCACCAGAAATTAATTTCTGGATGAATTTGATTAAGCTGAAATACTTTTTAACAATTTTCATCATATTTTCATTTTTGAATTTTAATTTAATGTTTCTGAGGCTGAGCTTTGGGCATTCTTTAGCATGTCTTTGATTGTATCTCTTTCTTTGATGACGCAAACCACTTCTTGAATATTTGTTACTTTGTTTTCTTTCAATTTACGAATTTCTTCTTTTAACTTTTGATTTTCATTCTCTAGTTGCTCTTTAATCGAATCATTCTCGACAGTTAATGTTCGTTCTATCATTTCACTGTTCTTTGGTATCAACTGCGAATTCTCTGATTCCCAAACTGTGATTTTTGCGAGAAGTTCTTCCTTCACGGATTTCAGTATTTCTAATTCTCTTTGCAATGCATCTTTTTCTGATTTGTGAGAAATAATGGATTTTTCATTCTCATCTTTCATCTTATAGATTTCGTCATCTTTAGTTGTTAATTGAGATATGATTTGATTATTATGTTTCTGCAATTTCGTTATTTGAATATTTTTCAATGCAATCTGTTGAGCTATTGTTGTTTTATTTTCATCATGTTGATTGTTGAGTGTTTCGTTTTCATATTTAAGATCTTTAATATATTTTTTCTTTTCTTCAAGAGAATGAAAATATTTAATGGCAATGTTTTCATTAAGAGATAGCGATTGTTTCAATAATTCTATTTCTTCTAATGATGAATTTAGTTTTTCTTGAAGATCTTCATTCATTAAAATGCTTTGTTTAAACTTTTAGTTATTTTGATAAATCATTGTTCTTTGTTTGTTGTTCTTCCAAATGCTGTTGCAACATTGAAATTTGATGCTTCTTCACATCACTTAATAAATCT
Source organism: Trichomonas tenax (assembly GCA_023091735.1). Lineage (NCBI taxonomy): Eukaryota > Parabasalia > Trichomonadida > Trichomonadidae > Trichomonas > Trichomonas tenax. Next base: position 73,733 of record JALKBU010000025.1, read on the forward strand.
TTCTGTAACCCTTTATTGACCAATTCAGATTTGCTTTTGTTTTTAGTTTCAAAATTCATGCTTTGAAATATATAAATCGATGAGCTGCGTGAAAGTATATATTTTGCATGTGAATAATGGAGTTCGGCTTCTCGAAGAACAAAAAGAAGATCTTCGAAATCCAGAACATTCAGAAGTGTGTCATTGTTGATCATATCACCAATTCTTTTGGCTGCCTCTTGATAATCAAGCGTATTTATAATGTTTTTACTCATCAAAAAAAGTAGTGGCAAAATAGGGACTTGAGCGGTTTCAGCAACTTTACAAATCCTCTCAAAATTGAGAGCTAATGTTGCCGAAGCTCGAAAAAATTGAACACTTTTCAGCAAGCTTTGAGAGGGCTAAAATTTTAACGTCATTGCAAAGTCACTTTTGGTGATTCTTGCTTCTCCTTGAAGCCTGCTCACCATACTTGCACCACAGATACTCCATCCTGTGGAGATGATAAGAATCTTAAGCCGAGTCGATTCAAGTTGACCAGCATGAGATACAAATCAAAGTCCGTCAAAACAACCAAACCGACAGAATCCAGTTGACACACGATAGCTTGGCTATAGAAATTGCATATTACGTTGTCAAATCATATCTCGAAAAATTTCAAAATAATGCAAACCTCCAATTTCATATTTTTATCAACTAACATGGATTTTTAGCGACAGTTAAAGCAGAAACAGCGTAAATCCTACCAAATCTCCGTATTACAGTAATCATGGGCTTGTTTTTAAATATTGTCAATTTTTAATAACACGCTTCCATGATACACACTATCGGATTTTTTGTCATGTATGTGCTAAGCATGTTGGCTTCTATTTAGCTGTTCTATTTCAGTTATATAAAATTCGCAAAAAAAATTGTCAATTTATTGGCTATTACTCGGTATTGTTACATTTCTAACGTGCGTTAGAATATTGTTTCATTACATACATAAGGTTATTTATACTTTTCAATGTTCAAAAAAACTCAAACATCCCATAGCTAACATTTATATCTAGAATTGAAATTACATATGTTGGAAGAATATGTACAATTGAAGAAACCGATGGATGTCCAAAATATATATATTCCTATTTTAGATTTTTATCATATTTTTGAATAAACATGTTTTATAGCTCATATATACTGTTTTTTCTATATATTCTATATATAAAATGCATATTGTCAGTTGATCTATATATGTGCATTTGATTTTTTGCGTGAATATTTTGGGCTGTAATTCATTATACAATAATATAGTATTCATTAGAAGAAACAAATAATGTAAATCCAATGATATTAAAGAAGAGCTCGATTAATTTAATAATGCAAAATATCGAAAAGTATATTTATGTGCACTTACTATACACAAATCATACAGCGTAACGCAGTTAATGTATTTGTGAGTTAGTTGTTTCTTAAAATAGAATTGTTGTATTTCGCATATATTATAAACGTGCATCATTGTGACAATTTGAGTATTCTGAATAGTGACTTTGCATAGGGATGCTGATGTGTATCATTGTAGTGTATCAGATCTTCTCAATACGCACTGTAGAAAAAGATAAATTTTTCGAGATTTCGGTCTTACCGACAATGACGTGCTTGGATGGTGGCATTGATACATATAGAATGTAGAGCATACGTCAACAAGAGATAACACCATGGTTTCAAATTGGAACAAAGATGCGATTTGTATCTCGGTAACTAGAATGAAAATTATGATTTTCTTTGATGAAATCAAAGATACAAAAGGGCTTAAAGAAGAATATGATGCTAAATCAACCAAAATGTTATCTGACCGAACAAAAAGTGAGATTGAATAGTTTACAGTTGAGTCAAGTTGCGGAAAGGTGACATGTTTTGCAAAATAATTCAAAAAAAGTGTTGGAAAAATAATTTTAAAAAAAGTGACTGTAGAATATTTTCAAAAAATGAGTTCATTTCAAGTTGACTGGAAATCAATTGCTTCGAACATTGATCGATACATTAACAACGATGGATTTTTCAAAACACGCAGTCAATCGGACATAATCAAAATCCTCGATTATGCTGAAATTTCAGTCGATCACTTTTATACACTATTCATTAATCTTTCATATCATCATGAATCAAATATCCTCTTTGAGCTCTTGAAGCACATCTCATTAAGCAGCATCAAAAATTTGCAGGAAGTTCAAACAGTTTTCAAATTACTTTATAAGATCTTTAAAATCCCAATATTCCAAACGATGTGTGAATCTCTGTCCAAGATGTGTAATGCTCCTGCTGAGAGTCAGTCAGACGAAAAAACATTGGAGATGATTTCGAATCTTGAATCACCCTTCAATAAAATTAATGATGCTGTCAATGTACTGAATCAAACAACTCAAAATGCTGCAGAGAAAACTCCAAATCCAAATATCGAACACCTAAAAACTCTCCAAAAAACATCTGCTAATTTCGACAAAATTTATGAAGCGTTTCAAACAATCACCAAGAAAAAAGACATAGAAGCGTGTAAATATGCAATAAGTGAAAAGTATCACGAAGTTAGAGCAAAAAAGAATGAAATTGAACAATCAATACTCACATTTTCAGGATATAAACAACAATTTGAAATTACGAAATTTTTAGTTGAATGTGGAGCAGATCCGAATGTTCGAAATAGTGCTAACAACCAAATAATTCATATTTACTCTTGGGACAATAATGTTGATGATCTTAAATTCTTGATAAGCAACACTAAAGTTGACATCAATTCAAAGGGTAATTATGACCGTACACCATTAATATTCGCAAGTTATTATGGTTGTTTCGAATGCTGTGAATTTTTGCTTTCACTACCAGGAATAGACATCAATTCCAGAAACGAATATAATAAATCTGCACTTTCGTTGGCTGATAATAAAAAAATAATAGATCTCCTGAAGAAACACGGAGCAAAATAAATTCACAGTTATCTTTAGATAACATGAAAATATTAAACATTCGAGTTTTAATCAAACAAAATAATCTATTTCTAAAAAGATAAAAATATAAAATAATTACTATAGTTGTGTCCAGCCTGCGTAAAGTTTGGGAGGATTGTATCCGTCTGTCGCTTGCTTGATCAGCAAGTCAGCATGCGTTTCGCGGCTGAAGCTCTTGAATCATTCGAAGTCATCACAACTCATTTCATTCAATGTACGCTAGATCATACACAGATTGCATCGCTTTCGAGGACGAAAAGCTCAAAGACTCTTGCAAGAGAATTCGCGTTATCTTTGACAAATGTCATGATATTGCAACAATGAGCATTTGAGAAAAATGGAAATGAATTTTAGCATGGAAGATAACACGCTCGAAGTTGACTTCGAAACAATCTCAAAAATCGATGTGAAACATATCGCCTGTGAGTCTGTCGATCATAATGTTTCTCGTGTGTCTGTTACCGAGGCTAATCGTGCATCCGACAACAGAATTGACAGCGGTCGAACGCTGAAGGTTGAAATGCATTTCAAGTCAATCCTGTGAACTTTGTGATCGAATCCATATGATTTTGCAGAGACCGGCATCTGATGTGACTTTTGAAACAATTTGCAATGTCTCAAGACGCTGAATTTGACGCAGTGAGTCGACGTTACTTATTGCAAGAATCTCGATTTTCAAACAGATGGTCAATTGAGTTTATCTTTCTAAAATTTTCAACGAGGCAAGAAATTGTTCAACATTCTGTACTGTGCATCTCATGTTAGTTTAAGCAACAAATAAAACTTGGCGATGTGTTATGTCTAAGGCAATTACTTGGCATATTTATGACACTGGAATTGCATAACTAGGACCAATGAAAACAAGAAGTTGTGAGCACGCTTTTACTACATCTGGAAGTCCTAATGTCGATGTATAAGCTTTCAAGAATTCCAGGTAACAAAGAACTTAGATCACCATAATAACCACTCTTAAATAGTGTTTCATGAATATAAAAACAAATAGGTATTACGTTTTTTGGAGAATTCCATAAATTTTAGGTTTCATATTTCATATTGTATAATTGAAAATTGCTACATTACAGATCAACAAAATGATTATCCTAATAGATCTCCAACATATAAAAATATACAATCAGCACAATTAACACTACTTTTATCTCATTTTTTCTTCTGGCGCATGTGAAGCAAAGTATCCTCTTGCTTTTTTCAATAACACGAACACCAGAAAAAAACAAATTTGGTACATCATTACAAAATTTCATATTTCATTACATTCCAACTTTGCGGATTTCTATCCATTCCACCTCTATGACTTTAACACATACTGCGCAATATGTTAATGCAAAATAAAGCTAAGCAATTGATATTTTATGCATCAAACAAACAAATTCTCACTGCTAATGGCTGCATTAATTGAAGTGGCTGCAATGGAGTTATCTTCAAATGCTGTTCAACAGAGTCGATATCATCATCACTTGATGAACCACAGATCTTGAATAAATGATAATGAATCTCTTTATCAGCCATTAGTTTTTCTTCGCATTTTTCAGAATTGGTTGATTTTTTATGATATTTGAACAATCGCCAAGTTGCTCTTTAATAATGTCAGGCTAAGGCTTTACGTCTGTGAAGAATTAATGAATTCCCTTGCAAGTATCATCTTCAATAGCCTTTTTCTTGTAAATTTATTGACATGTCAATATTTTTAAAGAATATTTACGTGTCAAATTCGTGCTTTACAAGTCAATATGATGAATTATGAGGATAGAAAAGAAATAATAAAGTAAAACCTTTTTACTTCAATAAAGACAGATGATTATTAAAATAAAAAATCATTTTTTATTTTGGTATTTGAAAAATGTTAATACAGTTCTTGGTTATGTCCTGCGCATCACGGAAACTAACGAATATCACCATGAACGACATTGCTTTTGGTATTTGGACAGGAAAAAAGATGATAACAGATCGAATTTATGGATTAGCAAAGACATGGTTAAAATTAGTGCCTCAAATCGATATTTATTCCGATTATTTAGATGAAAAGGATGTAATGATGGTTTTAAACACATCAAATCATCTGAATATCATTTTTCATACTATTCCGACATTTGCACACCACATTGTTGGAACTTCATTCGACAGCATTTGGAATCATGCGCAATCACGACATTTAATTGCCTTTTCAGACTTATATTATCGATATCCCGATAAAAAATGGTATTTTTTGGGTGATGACGATACATTTCTGTTTCCAAGCGGTATCATTAAGAGCTTAAATGAAATAGATTATAACGAACAAAGGATTTTAGGTCATGAATTCTTTATCTTTCCAACGTTGAGAAAATTCTTCCAATCAAATCATAGTGGCTATGTATTTTGCCAGGGAGGTGCAGGTTTCTTTGTTTCCAAGGCAATGATGGATTTCATCGCTCCAAAAATCCTAAATTGCTCAAAATATTATGAAGCGTTTAATTTCGTGAGTGATATAAGAATTGCTGCATGCATCGACTTTTATTCAACAATCAATAATATAACGCGCGGTTATGAGCATTATATTGATAAAGCAAGCTTAATCAATGGCGATAAACCTGAGTTATCGAGACCGAAGTTATACTATGATACTCAACCGATTTCATTCCATCACATTGTTTACCCTGACACAGAATTACTTTGGAATTCTAGTTTCTCGACGTGGACTGATAAAAATGGGACTGAGCTTCTTATAGAATGGACGCATATTTTAGCTTCTCATATTAATACGGAAATTGCTTATCAAGGAAATTTCATGCATTTCATTTTCGGATATATGATTGAATCAAACTATAACAAGAACTTCTTCTTTTCAACTTCATCACCTGAACCTGTTTTTAAAGATGATAGCAACATCCCGTATAAGTTTATTCAACAGTATCAAGGAGGAATAACAATAGAATATATTTGCGATGATTCAGTGCTTCACGGAAATATTGTTTTTGATCATTTCCTTGACGGAAACCTCACAGGCACAGCATTTAGAGTGAAATGCGATCCACCCCAGACATATATGCATAACTTTCTAGATGGATCACCATTTGTTTTACTTCATGAAGATCAAAGCGATTTATAGAGATATTTGTTTTTTAAAAAATATATATACACTTACAAAACTTTATTATACAATATCTAATTCTTTCGTGGAGAGGCTGCAACCGGTAACACACCGACTTTAGGACCTTTTCCGAATCTTTTGTTATATTCTTTTTCTTTGCTTACTAAAATAACTCTATATTCCCTTAATTCTTTCATTGATGTTTGCAATTGATTTGTGATTAACTGAAGACGGCCCTGATGTTGTTCAACAAGTTCTACTTCTTGTTGTCTTGGTGGACATTTCTCAACTTGTTGGCGAGCTTTGTTTCGTCTTCTTGTGAGAACACTTATTTTTTCACCATAAAATTCTTGCATTCCAATCCAATCTTTTTTGTTCTTTTCAAATTCAGTGTTCTTCTTTTTCTCGACATCTTCAAGCAACACTTCATTTATTGTAACAGACTCTTTGGATTTGATTTCAAAAAATGCATTATTCTTTTCCATTTCATCTTTTGAAGCATCAATTTCTTTTTGCAAATCTAATGATGCCACTTGATAACTGTCATTTTCTTCTTTTGTCATTGAATCATATTTAGTTTTAATGCCTGCTAATTCCTTCTGGAATTGGCCATTAATTGATTCGAGTTGTTTGTTTGTTTCTGCGATTTCATTTTCTATTTTTTGAATATTTTCTTTATGTTTAGATTCGAGTTCATTAATTTCTTCTGTCTTAATTGAGTTCAATCTTTCGATCTCTTTAGCTTGATTAGTGTTATATCCATCCTGTGTCTTTTGAAATTCATCTATTATTGATTGCAGTTGTGCCTTCTTTACTTCAACATCTTTCTTTAAATCATCAGTATCATTCATTTGTTTTAGTTGAGAAAGTTGTGATTCGAGTTTCTTCATTAAATCAGCAAATCTATATTTCGTTTGTTCAATTAATCTGTTAATTTCTTTTGTTTCATAATCTTGGTCTCTTCTTTCGTTATATATTTCCTTCTGAAGATCGGTGAGAATTTGCAATTTGTTTTGTTTATCAGGATCTTCCATCGGAATCGCTTCATGTCTTCTGTTTTCTTCTTCGAAGTTGTGGCGATATTCTTCCAACAGATTCTCTTTTTCGAGTGCCCAACTCTTGTTTTCTGCCTCTATTTTATCCTCTATTCTTTTGATTTCGTCATCTAAAGCTTTAAACTCTTTCGAATCAACTTCAAGATTTCCAAATTGATTTAACTTGGCTTCTTCAGATTTGAACTCTTTGAGCATCTTCTGGTTATAGTCGGCCAATTCTGTGTTTAGCATCGCTTCTTTGTTGATTTTAGACATCTCTTCTTCATACAATTTATTATATTTGTCTGTTTCTGATTTAATATCCTTATCATGCTTCTGATTCAATTTTGTTATCACAGTATTATGTTTTTCTGCCTCTTTTGAGAGTCCATCTTGATATTCTTTATTCGATGAATCAATTTGTGTTTGGAATTTATTTTCTTGGGTTTGAACAAAACTATTAGTTTTTTCTTCGAATGCTTTCCGTTTTTGCTCGAATTCTGTTCGCTTTTGCGCAATATTCTCTAAAATTGTTTTCAAATCTAGTTGAAGTTTGCCAGTTTCTGTGTTTGAGTTTTGTAACATTGTATTATATCTGCTGTTTAAGTCATTCTTAGTTGTGTTGAACTTCTTTTCTTCATTTTCAAGGTTTTTTTGATGATTAATCTTCATTTGTTTCATTTTTGAGGCGCCATCTGATTGTATTTCTTGGATTTGTTTGTTTAACTCATCAATTGTCAACTTTCTCTCATTTGAAAGACTTAAAATTGTTTGATGAAGATTATTCAATTTATCTGATGAAGCAGCAGCAAACTGTGCGTGTTTTTTCCTCATTTGGTCGAGTTCTGCTTCCCTATCTTTGATAAGTTTCTGTATTGTCGCATCAAGATTCGAAAATTGAGTTTGAATTTCGTTGTTTTTTTGTGTTAGAGCATTCTTCATGTCGTTTCTCTCCTTTCCTAGGTTTTTTTGTGCAGAATCCATTGATGAAGCATTCGAATTTTTCATTTTTGTGTAATTTGATTTTTTATTATTCAAATCTGTTGTGTAATTCTTCTCCATAGTCGCATTTTTCGATTTGCGCTCTTCTATTGACTTTATTTTCGTGGTTATTTCATTCTGAAACTCGATTTTTGTTTTGCTAATATTTTCATGAAACTGAATTCTAAGTTCTTTTTCTTTTTTGATGAGAGATTCAACTTCTGTTTTAGAATTTTCGTTGCTTTCTTTAAGTTTCTTGGAGACAAGTTTTAGTTTCGAAGCTTCATCTTTTGTCTTTGCAGCAGCGTCTGTGAGCTTCGGTGTGTTCTTTAACTCCTCTATATCCTTTTGGTACTGCTCCTTGAGTGTTTGGAGCTGGTTTGCAGACTCTTTCTCGAGCTTTTGGAGATTATTTTGTGAGATTATTTCGACATTTTCAACTTCATTTTGGAACTTAGAAATAGATGCATCTACATCATCCTTAAGCTTCTTTTGAAAGTTGTCGGATTTTTCTTGTGAGTTTATCTTATTTTGTTCTATTTGTGTGTTAATCTTTGTAATTTCTGAAATCATTTCTTGTAAATCATTTGAAAACATCTCTGTATTAGTTTGCACGTTCTTAATTCTCTGATTCATAAAGCTGCTTTGAGATGCAAGCATTTCTTCATTTTTAGTCTTGAAATCTTGTAAAATCGTTGTAGATTTTGCTTCATATAGTGTATTGAATCGTTTTTGTTCCTCTGAAATGTAGACATCATAAGCATTTCCTAAATCATTGAATTTATTGTTAACTTTATCAGTGAGAAACTGTTTTTGATGGTTCAAATCTGCCAATTGGTCATCAAAAATCTGAATAACCTTGATTAGCTGGCTCAGCTTCTTCGCAACATTGTATTTCAAGGCTTTCGACATAAATTTCTAAAATTTTATACGTTTGTATAAATCTGACATATAAATTGCGATATTGTTTACATGTCAAATATTTTATTTGTCAAGATTTATGATTACATGACAAAAAAAATGAACATTATTTTGTGTTAATTTTAGCGTTTTATGTGTTGTATGTTTTAGTTTACATGTCGAAATAATATTTTATGTGTCATGTAATTTTCATTACACCAAAATAACAAATTCATATAAGACTGAAGCTTATGACCCAAGGTTTCTTGGACAGATAAAGTCGGAGATTCCTGATGTATTGAAAAAATGTAGATTAAAGCCGGGAAAACCTTTCTGTGGAAAAGATATCAAAGAACTTATTCTCGCTGCTGGCAGGAAGCAGCTCTACAATCCACAGCATGAAATGAATTTCGAAGAAGATTCAACTTCTGCTTCAAACAGATGGAAACAGCGCGACAAAATAAATTATTATCAGCCAAAATTCAAACAAGAATACAGTGAAGAAGAGGATCAATCCAACACTGAATCCGTGTCTGACATGCCTGGGAAGAGAAAAGTTTCTCATCATAAAAGGCGAAATTCGAAAGGCGAAAAAAATAACATGAAAATATCCACCCATAATGAAGCTACATCAATTTTAGCAGCGAATAATCCTGATGGCACAATTGTCCATTCTCCGACTCATGATTACGAACCCAGAAGGATGTCGAGCGTGTCAGACAACACAGACATCGACGAGCTCCTTCCTGTTCCACAGCCGAACAATAATGTATCCAAGCCAGCAAGGAAATTCAGTTGGGCGTCTGATGCAAGTGATATGTCATCTTCAGATTTGTCTAAAGCATTTAATAGACTTCTCGAAGACGTTTCAGTTGACTCCGAAGATATATCGCGACAGATTGCACTTCTTGCTGAAGAATGTGAATCATATCCAGAGTCTATTGCTGAAAAACAACTTGAAGAAATCGTTCAACAAATTGAAGAAGATAAACTACATCCCAAAATCAATTTTAGAGATAATTTCTTAGGAATCCCCAAAGGAGGACCCTTAGCTGATGATCCTGATGAAGAGAATCCTATAAAGCCATATGAATTTACATTAGAGCCAACAAGTAAATTCATGCAACCTAATGGAAGATCATACTACATTACAAAGCGCTCTCGAAGGAATTTGAGGAATCAACAGCATCAGCATAACAACATCCTTGATCAAGAAGATGCAGAACTGATTCCACAATACTTAATTCTCAAGCGTGGAATGTTCGAAGATGATTCAATAGACTCTGATCAATCAAGCAGTAGTTCATCAGATGATGAAGAGAAAACCAAAACTAAGCCACCAGTTATATCCAGATTCCTGCAAGAAAATGGACAGGAACTTGATAGAGCAAGAGAAGCAAGAAGAAAGCGTCATAAAGAGAAGATGAAACATAGAAAGAGACTCAATCCTTTAATTTATCCAAATTTCATGGTAATCAAATAAATTTGTTTGTTTTTATTGACATTCTTTAATATTACAAAGTCTTGATGCTTTCCAATAGAAAGAAAAATATTATATTTTTGGAAAATGTGTTTTATAGATGATTGGGAGAGTATATACAGTAAAACTTCAAAATGCAATAAGTTTCGTTTTTGTTTTTTGATCAAAAAACAAAACACAAACTAAAAAAATAAAAAACATCGAAATTCTTTTTTTAAAAAAACATTATTTTTTGCCTAAAAATGATTTTTATGATTCAAGTATTAGAGTTTTTAAAATTCTAATTAATAGGTTCAATTATAATATAGATGGTAATGCATTTTATGTATTTAACAAAAAATCTCAATCAAAATCAAATTCATTTCAGAGAATATATGGTTGTATCAAGTTAGTCTTAGCTATAATTTACGTTATGTATTGCATGATATTGAAGAAAGCTCCTAACGATGATTTTATTTTTGGAAAAGATTCCGTATCTTAACATAAACACAATTTTTAATGATATTTTAATTACAAATCATGCAGAAATTAATAAAATTTATTCATCCTCGAAAGAACTGTAATAAAATCAGTTCCGGTGAAGATATTATTTACATGTCAACATATTATTGACGGCCAATTTTATGAAAATCTCATTGCATTTTTAATTGCAATTCTAAATATACAAATTAAAAAGCCGTTACGACTTTTATTGTTTTGACATGTAAACAAAAAAATTATCCTCCGATTGAACATCTATGCTCAGAAGTAGGAGTAGAACGAAATCATCCGAAATATAAAAACTGATTTGCCATGTAAACATTTGCCGACAAATTTTTGGATCTGTTTTCAGATTTTATTATAATAATCATTTTCAAGCAATGCAAATAAAAATTGATTTTGTTTTATTAACAGAATTAAAATTTTCATGAATCATCCAAACAAACTCGTTCTCTTAGGAGATGCAAGTGTTGGCAAAACGTGTATAGTGAAGAACTGGCTGACTTCCACCTTTAACGAAAAACAGATGCCCACTATTGGTGCCGCTTTCATCAGATCAATATTCACTTTCGATAATCAGGAGCGAGAAATACAGATTTGGGATACAGCAGGTGAAGAACAATACAGATCAGTCACATCTTTATACATAAGAGACGCTTTTGCTGCGATTATCGTTTTTGATAGAACAAGACAAGCGACATTAGACAATATACCTTTCTGGTTCAATATGCTTAATGAACTACAGAATGTTTCAATCGTTGTTTGTGGTAATAAATCAGATTTGACTTCAGACATTGAAGTATCAGATAATGATGCTCTTAATATGTGTCAAAAGTTGGGCATCAACTACTACAAAACAAGTGCTCGTACAGGTTTTGGCATAAAGGATGTTTTTGACGATGTCCTTCAAAACGCTTTCGAAGCACAGAGAGCACGTGAACAAATACGTCCTTCAGAGGCTCAAGTTGTCGACATTACTCCACAAAAGGAACAAAAACAACAAAAATGTTGTTAATTTAGATATTATTGTAAAAGCTAATAGAGTTATTGAATAAATATATGTTATACTGTTTACACACCAATCACAAAAGCAACTGTGTGATTTTGCGTCTTTTTTGAAATCGCAATATAAATTACTATTATGGTCCATAATACTGATTAAAAGACTCAACTACTTCAGAAATCCGCATATTCCAAATACCAAATCCAAAATATCAAAATGTATTTCCTGAATTTATTATGTTTGTCTTTAACTAATGAGTTACTAATTGTTATAATACAATTTGAGAATATATCATATTGATGATATTTATGGTGGATCAAATTGATAATAAATAAATTTGACAATTAAATATGTCGAAAATAAAGATTTTATAGTTGAAAAAATGATATATAGGATGAAGGCAGTTTAACAATAAAACCAAATTGGATAATTTTAAATATTTATTTTCAAAATCAAAATATGAACAGTAAGTAATGCTTTTTATGATTGATATAATCAAAATTGTGAGTTTCATGAATAAATGATATAAAAAAAGGATGTATTATGATTAATAATTGAAGATATTGAATATGATATTAATAACCTCACATGATTAGTTGAAATGTCATAAAAAAAGAGCAGTTAACACCACCTTAATACCGAAAGATTTTAATTGATTTTTCTTGATGTCACAAAAACAATATTACGATTATTTCTAATTCAATTATTATCGTCTTATAGTTTTCAATCATAGAAACCGATGCTCTCTCGCCCGTAAAACTACAATTTGAGAAAGGAGGTTGAGAAAAGTGCCAAATGGCCTCTGTACCAGCCTGGCAACGCTATGTTGCTATCCCTGGCATGCTTTTATTCGGCACTGCCACTGTCGTTACCCAGAAGCTTCTCTTCGAGCAAACTGCTGTCGGTCTTGACAAATACAAAAACCCACACAAATTCTCTAAACCGTGGTTCCAAACAAACTCAATGTTCATCGGTATGTGCTTAGCTCTTGTCGTCTACGAAGTCCAGCGCTGCTTCCAGAAGTCAAAGCAAACAGACGAACAGAAATCATTAATTACAAATGGCGAATCTGAAGATGGTACTCAAAAGAAGGGTGGCGAATGGAAGATGTACTTCTACGTCGCTGGCCCAGCTGCTTGCGATCTGCTTGCTACTTCTCTCATGAATATTGGTCTTCTTTACATTAACGCGTCTGTCTGGCAAATGCTTAGAGGTTCTATGGTTCTCTTTTCATCTATCTTCTGTCAGTTCATCCTTAAGCGCCCAACATACGCTTTCATGTGGTATTCCGTCGCTTTCATCGTTCTCGCCTTGACTGTCGTCGGTGTCGCTGCTGTCTGTTCAACAGGTGTCGGAAAGGCTGGTGTTACAATCGGACAGGTTATCATGGCCATTGCTCTCACAGTTGGTGCCCAGATCATCCAGGCTTCTCAGATTGTCGTCGAAGACTTCCTCCTCCACGATATGACTGCTTCTCCAGTCCTTATCGTCGGTCTTGAGGGCCTTTGGGGCACAATTATCACATGCCTTGTCTTCCTTCCAGCTACACAGCTCATCAAGAGCACAGAGGGCAATGGTATCCACGAAGATACACTCGACACATTTAAGATGATCGCTAACAACAAATTCATCCTTGTTTTCGTTATCTTCTACGTCACAGTCATTCTCCTTTACAACGTCACAGGTATGTTTGTTACTAACATCACATCCGCTGTCGTTAGAACAATTCTTGAAGGCCTCCGTACACTTTGCATCTGGATCGTTCAGCTCATCATCTTCTACTCAATGAGAGGAACAGAGCTCGGCAACAAGCACCCAACACTCGGTGAAGAATGGACAGTCTGGAGCTGGATGCAGCTTTCTGGTTTCGCATTACTCTTCACAGGTATGCTCCTTTACAACAAGATCCTTCGCATCCCATGCTTCACATACCCAGACACTGTTGTTGCTGCAGCTAAGAAGGAGGACAAGATCGATGATACTCCACTCATCGACTCTCAGGCCTAAATATTCTATAAGTTGATTAAATAGTTTTATTTGACACAATTACTATTACCTCAGCCATCAATTCTCATAAAACTATATTCAATCAAAATAAATACTCCTATATATATCAAATAACTTCATATTTATGATCTATTTATTAGAGTTTCCGATCAATATTCATTAAAGAGCCCTATTTCTTAGTTTACATATTTTCAAGAATATGTTTACAAAGAAAATGCTATAGAAAGTATAGAAAACAAAGATTTAGAACATGAGTAATATCTGGTAACATTTTTATTAACATAATAAAATATAAAATAAAATTATTGTGCAGAATTTGTTTCAGTGGCTGCTTTAGCTTCACGCTCAGCTCGGGCCTTTTCAATTCTCGCTCTCTTTTCAGCTTTCTCGCGTTCGTTAATTTCCTCTTGTTTCTTAATATCGTCCTGCCTCTTCGCTGCAAGCTTCGGGTAATCCACGATGATGGAGTTGATCAAAGTGTCGAGTGCCTGGCTGACACCAGCGTTTGGTTTCTTTTCCTCCAAATTTGGCTGTGTAACAATTGCATCAACGACCTGAACCTTCTTAGGAAGGTCCATTTTCTTCTTCAAATCTACAGCTCTGATTGCTCCTTCCTTATCTTGTTTGTTGGCCACAACAATGAAAGGCTTTCCATTGAGAAATTCATGCTGCAACATCTTGTTGAGTGTCTCCTTGCTCTCCTCGATCCTTGAAGCGTCAGAAGCATCGACGACCCAAATGAATCCCCAAGCGGCCGCGTAGAAGCGCTCCCAGACGGACCTGAAGTTCGCACTGCCTCCGAGATCGTACACAGTCAACTTTATGTCGTTGTACATGAATGACTCCTGGCCGAGACCGACTGTTGGGACTACGTCGAATTCAAAATTTCCGGCGAGAGAGCGAAGTAAGCATGTTTTACCTGCGTTGTCGATACCGAAGATTGAAATGATGATATCGTCAATAGGAACTGTGGCTTGGGAACTTGCGCAACCCATGAAATTTATGAAAAATTTTCATGCACGTTATTAGTTTCCAACTTTTGATAATTCATAACGTACATACTTTACGTGTCAAATGTTCATCACTATTTCCAGCATAAAATCACCTTTAACACGATCTATATTATAACCATTTAACACAGTCAAAAATAAATAAAAATTGGATCCGAAATCCGATTCTTTAGTGTAGATTTCGGTAGTTTCTTATTTATGTCACGTAAATATAATATCTGACAAGTAACACAATTTTATAACTTTTTGAAATATTTATAAATTTTGTCCATCTACTGGAAGCGGAGAGATACGTTTAATATCAACAAATTTTGTAAGGACGGGGACCGATTCAGGCTGTTTTCTTCGTATTTGACATGTAATGTATACAAAACTTGTTTTACATGATATGTAAAATATTTCCAGTCATTCTTCAACTCTATAAAATAAATATAACATTGACAAATGATATTGTGGTATTTCAAATATATTTTCTATATGTAGCATTCTATATGATCTATTCAGAGATTTCTAGCAATGCAATTTGATGTTATGATGCTGTATGAATAATGAACATAATGGCCTGAAATATCCCATATGTGACAATATTTGATCACATATCTCAAGATATATCCTTCTAAATAAAGTTAAATTAGATTCTTGGTGAAGATCATCCATATGTCATATGACATGTGAAAAGTTTCGACTGTAACTTATGCCACGTAAATAATTGAAAGCATTAATTATGACACATAATTTCGATACATTATGACAAATAAAGTTTACAAAGCATTAATTCTGCCACATAAAGTATTGAAAAATGTCTGATATTATCCGGACATTTAAAATCACTAATAAGATCATTATCGATAATTTTGTATTGTATTAACATGAAAATATTCAGAGAGTGCAATGAATTATTTTTCTCAACCTCACTTTTCATTTGTAGCTTTTCGAATATTGAAGATTGCTTAATTTTTGCTGATTACTCGCATTCGAATACTCAAATTCATAGCAACACTGATGATATAATTTGTCTATCCAATAAATTTAATTTTTTTATCAATTTATTGGTAATTCTAAACTGTTTTTTTTTTATTCTAATTGTTTTAATTTTTCCTAAATATTTTCCATTCTAGGAAATAGATCAAGTTTCCATTCCTAAAACGAAACTGTTCAGAACAAATATAGCATTGGTGATCATATTCAAATAGAAACAAGGAAAGATAATGTGAAGAAATTATGGAATTGGGTGTTATCAATGAATGTAACAGCATTTCAGATCTACATTGAGAATGCTCATTAAACTTTCAATTTTGAAATTCATTGTTGGTAATTCAGGCTCATTATGCAAATTATGATCTACAGTCTTAAAGGAATGAATAATTCGTTAATAAAAGATTGATATTTCCGTTAAACATAGAAACATTTAATTGATCACGGCAAAAATACTTCAGCAGATCGATTATCAAGTTGATAATCATCGGCAGCAGCTTCTGGTGGAACAATTCCAGCCTGAAGATTCTTCATGAAGTTTTTATAATCTTCACCTTCAAGTTTTACAAATTTACCCTTGAAAGTATATCCATTCTTCCATAGTGTGATTTGCGATTGATTAAATTCAAATTTTCTCTGTGGAAAAAGATTGATTATCTTAACCTGATCATTCTTCGGGATTGGTTCATTTTCAGGTGGCTCATCTAAAACCATTTTCTCGTTTTCATAAACAAATGCTTGGTTTGGCATTTCTTCGCAATAATATTGATCTTTTGTCTCAGCCGATGAATCCTGCATCATTCCTAATGCCTTGTTTATGTCCGCCCTCCTGTATCTTCTGTTTACTCTTGGACATAATATTTGGTTTTTTTCTTTTTCTTCTTCCTGTTGTTGTTGTGATGGTGGCGGTGGAGGTGGTGGTGGTATTCCTAAGATTTGCTGTAATTGGTTAATTAGGTTAGAAATTTGCCTCACTTGTTGTTCTAGGTCAGCTTGCGGATTACGCTGCTGCGCTTGTGATGTTCCTGGGATCTCGAATTCGTCAGGAACTGTTCCTCCAAGATCATAAAATGCTGAAACAGCGTTGTTAATGTCATTGTTATTGTGAAAAAGGTAATAATACGCGACTCTCCGCGTACAACCCGTGACAGCCATGAAAGTTCCCAAATAATCCTCGATAACTCGCGACATTTCAGATATATTATGACATATAAATTGTTTATATGCCAAAATAGAATTTACGTGTCAAATATTTTTGCTAGGAAAATTTTAATGTATAAATCAAACAACGGCTCTAATGAGACAATCAATAATAATTCGAAACTTAATTTCAGACTAAACTCAATTATTTGCATAGAAAAACGAAAATATGCAAATAAGGTTTTCTATATTTTACATGTCATTTTTGCATTTATTTGTCAGATTTAATGAGTTCTAAAAGTTCGCCTTTACAAGAGAAATACAACAGATTCAGTATGATATCGAATGATACCTCTGCGAACTTGAGCAGGTCAATACTAAATTACCATTCAGTTTTGCAAGATAATATTTCAAAAAACGATTTTTCAATGCAAACATTATCATTTATTAGTGACAATGAAGACGATGAATCGTTTACATCACCATCATTTACAAAATACGCAACGAAACATAATAAATCCATATTTAAAGATTTGACTTTTTCTACTTTCAATGATATAAGTATCCAAAACACTTCAAACATAGACGGTGATATCGAAAGATACTCAAAAATACTTGATGAACTTGATGAAAGAGAAGCTGTTGCAATTGGAATTTTAACAACACCAATTGATGATTTAACAAAGATAGAGGAGTATGTAAACAAATGCGAAAGCGCCGCCTTTAATTATGAAAGGATGTTAACTAAAGATAAAAATCCAAATTTCGAACAAAGATTAAACAAATTGGATGAAATGACAAAAACTATGCAGAAAATAGATGCATCGAGGAGGGAAAGACTTAGATATCAGGCTTTGAATCATTTGATTGATATTTATAAAAATTGTTTATCAAATGCTTACAATGATTATATCTTCTTGCTTGACTGTTTACAGGAAAGAATTGAACTCCTGGAAGAGGTAAATACATCTCAGTTATTAATATCATCAAAAATGAATTACTTAGAGCGACTGAAAGCAATTACAAAGAAATGATCATCCAAAGAAAGCAATATGAATATTCTTCTTATTCTTTGGCTCTGTTATAGATGGTTCTATGCAGATGAGATTCCAAATGAACATTTATTTCTGATTTTGTTGCAATCTTTTCATTTTATAGCCAATTTTGATCTCAACATTACATATATGTACATATTGCATTATTGAATAATGCATAATATGCGTCAACATAGTTTTGAATTATCTTCAAAATTATTTGTTTGAAAATATCAATTTATTAAGCGTAAAGCGTGCTATTTACTAGACAACAAGTTTTTATACAGACACAATACAAAAATTGTGCTGCAGTTATAAATAATTTTTAATTCATCAGCAATTGAAGAATTATTGATGCATTCAATCAGAATAGACAGTAAAATACCATAAAGCTACAAACATCTATCAATATAAATCAATATTGTAAACTTTACAGCATAAAATACAATGTTTGTAATCAACAATTGCTAAATTATTATCATGAAACGATCTCAATTAATATTTAGTGTACCCATATGTCAGTAAAGTGATTAGAAAGTTAATGAAACAAAAATATATGTTATTATCATAAAATATTTGAGAATTTCTTATCAAAATCATAGCAATGATGTGTAAATGCTAACAAATCACTACATTTCATATGTTGAGTTTATAAAATTGTTAGAGCTTTGAATATTGATAACAATATTGAGAAATCTAAAGTCATCAACAATAATGTATAGAAATTGGAGTATATTATCTACACACAGCTCTAATCAATACGTGAAAAGGAAAAAACATGAAATAGGATATAATTTGTGATTTTCCAAAATTCATGAAATTTGATGACGATAGCATTCCAATTTTAACATATTTAACATGTCCTCAGTGCAGATAGAATAGGATACTAAGAATTTCAACCTAGAAGTGTTTTTGAAAGTAATTTTCCATGAGTAAACTCTTGAATCCTCAATATCCGTGTTCACCATTGTCATCGAAATTTATTTTCAGCTTATTTTTGTATTTTTGTTACGAAAGATTTTTCTCCCTTTGTAATTTTATCCAACCCCTTTATAAATACAATTCCGTTGTATATATGTTTTTCATTGATTGTACAGTTGATTTACAATGAAAAATTATCATAAAAAGTGTAAATTTGTATTTACGAAATATCGATCACCTTCATATGAAGATCATTTAATCCAAAACCATGAAGGATCTCAATTTTTGAATCTTATTAGAATATCGTCGCACAGACTGCAAAGAGCATTATAACCAAAGTTTAAAAATTCTTTTGAATTTTATGTTTTTCAACAGTATTCTACATATATCATAGATGCTATATAATGAAACTCAGAGTTTGCTCTCAATTTCACATAATCTTAAAATTATATTTGGATATGATATTTACAGTAAAATTTTGTGAGACGCTAGGATAAACATCACAAAATTAAAAGACGTTATTAATCTTTTGAATAAGCTTTCACAAAATCCTTTTATAAAAATTCTTAAAAATTTCTTCATAAATGTGATATATAAGCGATAATAAGCAACACATTAAACGTTTTTCGAAAATTTTGAGAGAAGGTTTGGCCCAAGAAAAAAAAAAAATAATCTCTTTTTCGAGGGATTTTTTTTATCATCCCGTAGATTTTTAAAGAATGGATGTTGGACATTTTGCTACTACAGGGGTTAACATGAACGGATATTACGAACAAATCATGCACGAGCGCAAGAAATTCACTATCAATTATAGAAAAGGATCATATTTCCAGAATGTCGTGCATTTCAAGAGGAATCTCGCGGAAATTAAGCCAAAAGTTCTTGAAACAAACGCAAATCTTGAGATTTTAAAGACTGACAGCCTTGCAGACATTTTCCAGGCACAGACTGAAGAAGCAATCAGCCAATTTTTGGCAATATTTTTAAGCGTTGCACAGACAAGCATCAACGAAGTCAGAAAAGTAGTCTGTACGCAGCAGTTTATCGAAGGATTGGCTTCATTATATTCATTCACTTTTTCGAATCAGACGATTTTACAAATTTATGAAGTCACCGCTCTCGCATTCAACAATTGCAAGAATATACAAAGTCTTGTCGATTCAGACATTATTGGAACTTTGGCCGGTCAAATTTATGACCAGAATCCAGATTTGATCTTCAAGCAGTTAGAACTGATCAGCTCTATCGCTACTTCATCAGATTACGCACGTGACGCACTTCTTTGCTTTGGCGTTCACACAGCCATGATTGATATCTTCAAATCCACATCGGAGTCTGACCTCAAAACAGCCTGTTGCAAGTGCATCTTCGCACTCTTCGAAGTCGAAGCTAAGATTGACACACAAATTATTCAAGATTTCTTACCGCAAGTTTGTGGGCTTCTCTCTGAAGCAGAAGTTCCACAGCTTGAAGCACTCTTCGGTATACTCATAGAAATGACAAACGAAGATCCAGCAGCCGTTTTCATTATTTACAACTTACAAGTTTTCCCCTCGATAGTACAAGCAATATCCAATCCAGAACTAGCCAATGTCGCACTCAGTTTATGCGGTAATCTTACCGTTTCTCAACCAGCACAAATTTTGAGTTTAATCGAGCTCGGCCTTAGAGAGCAACTCTTTGCGCAGTTAAATGGAGACAACGCACACTTAGCGCTTTGGGTTCTCTCTAATATGATCGAGTGTTGTCCAGTAGAAATTATTAGTTCAATAACTCAAGAATTTGTATCAGAAATCATTAAAAACTGCATAGAAGGCACATCAGAATTCAAACATGAAGCAACGTACTTTGTCAGTTCTCTTGTTATCTTCTCCGCTGGTGATATTCAGCTTTATATTCAGCAGGAAGTCATTGATCTTCTTTCTGAGATGCTTGGATGCGGTATTTACTATGTCACTATGAGATGCATTGATGCTCTCATCAGATTGATTGAGTACTGTATTAAAGCTTCTCGATCTGAAGATATCGAGATTCTCTTAAGACAGAGTGACTTTTATGACAGATTAGAAGACCTTAATGATTGCCAAAACGATGATATTCAGAAGAGATTAAGTTATCTTCAGAAGTCAGTTGATAATCTTTAATTCTTATTATATCTTATATATTGTTATTAATACTATTTCTAAATTTTGTAATTTACATTATTATGCAAAATTGCACTTTATTTATCTACATTATCAAACATAATAACAAAGATATTGATTTAACAAAATGAAAAAAATTTAAGAAATCGAAGCCCTGACTTGGAATATCAATAATAGTCAACAAGGTCTGTTGTTGTGTAATTCTTGTCGTAGTTAAGAATAAATTACAACACGAGATACTTCATCATTAAATATCTCGATGGATAACATAGAAAATGGCTAACTAATTATATAATCAGATAATATTCTTTAGTTGCTATATTGTTATATGAGCTAAATTATAATTTTATGTTGTTTTATACAATTTCATTTTTGTTATTTTGAAAATCAAATAGAGACATTGTGAAATTATAGACCATTGAAATTTAAAGATATGGTTAAATAGAAACTTTAGAATATCAGTATTATAAATTTTGATAAAAAAATATTATGACAGGTTAGACTTTTCCAGAATAAAATGAAATTATATGTTATTGCGAATCTAGCATTCAACTCTCAGAGATAAAGCGACGTTTTTCTTTATAAGGTTAATAATAAATGTTCAGCAGTGTTTCAGTTGTTCAAACGAGAAAGAAGCAAAACCTTTTCTTCTTAATCCCTGTCGTTGCTCTATCAGCTGTGCTGTTTAAAGTCTTTTTTTCCTCACAAGATGAATTGTCTGTATATATTAATCATCAAGACTATATTTTTTTACAGAAAATAGAGATAGCGTCGGCAATAGAGTTCAATCAATTCCCAATTTTATTCGAGAAACATTTCAAGCAAAAATATGATCATCAAAAGAACAGCTATTACGTTAAAAATGTCGGTGGCAAGAATATTAGATCATGGGTATACATGACCCGCTCTTGTATCGAGCGTTTAAGCATAAAATATTACATATTTGAAAATGTTTACGCAAATCCATCAGGAGGATGGACAATGGACAACCGGGAAGTCAAATACCCCCAATCTGTGGCAGTTCCGCGCTTTAATGCACAAAATGGAAATGTTAGAGGCGAATATTCAGATGTAATCGTCGTGGGCAACGATTGGTGCTATGTTTTTGCTCATTTTGTGTATGATGTACTCGCGTATCTCATTTTCATACCAGAAGAAGTCAGACGATCGGCAACATTTTTAATCTTATCGAGATCAAATATTTATCGAGAGATGGTCACTCATTTCGGCATTCCAAACAAAAACATATTATGCATTGGCAAGGAGTTCGTTTTTGCAAGAAGAATGCACACAGTCATCGCTGCAGAGCCAATTCATGGTGCAATGATTAAAGGTCTTCCTTATGTGAGAGAAGTGCTGAGAAGAGACTTCAAATGCGATGATATAGAAAATAAATATCTCGGACTCTATAACAGGCCGCCAACTGCTAATCGCCACATATTAGAATTCGATGAATTTGAAAAAAGATGTCGTAATGAATTCGATGGTATTATTCCAGTTCTGCGAATCCCTGAATATCAGGATCTCAAGACAGCTGTTACAACATACGCTTCAGTTAAAATCCTGCTTGGTCCTACAGGCTCTGGATTGACTAATATGATATACATGCGGCCTAAAACAGGTGTTGTTTGCTGCCTCGGCGATCTTAATGATCCTCCTGTGGAAGCATGCGCAGAAGTTCTTGAAATGTGGATGATTACTGTTGCCATTCCTGGAATGGGACATCACAGCAGCAAGAAGGGCCCAATTCCATCAGATATCGCCATCAAAGCCATCAAGAATGTCATCTATGCTGTTGAGCATCAAAGATGGGAAAACAACGATTTAGAATATTAGAATTAATGATTGTGCGAGTGTTTCTTTTATTGGCAAAAACTACTGAAAAGAATGCCATCAGAAGAAAGAAACCAATACTTGTATGTTTCGTTACTAAACTTTAATCTTCATATGTTTAAATCTTATTCAATAATATGCATTTCTATAATTGAAACATCAGCGATATGAAATACTTTGATCCTGCAATCTGATTATCTGGGTTTTGGTGATATTTTGTCCATTTTCGAGATCAATAAACATTGCTTTACACGACAAATAAATATTTACATGTCAGAGTAAATTTTCAAAACCCAATTTACACGTCAAATCTCGATAATTTTTTCCATATCAGATTTACAAATTTATTTACATGACAAAAAATATTTTACATGACATATATTGCATTTACATGACAAATCCAAAAATAATAATGACTTTCGAAATTCCTTATGAAATCGGTCCAATATTGCAAATTCCAGGTGTTTTCAAGATTGCTTCGACACCAAAAAACAGACTTATTGCAATGTTGACCGCAGATTCTGTTTTTATCGTTGATTCTTCGATTCACGAATTGAAAGATATAAAATTTAAGGTAACAAGGAACAAAGAATCATGTGATGCTTTCGGCGAAAACCAATGGATGCAATGGATTGATAATACGACAATTTGTTTTGGAACTGCAACACATTTCTTCTTCGCTGCGATAAATGACAAAGAATTTCACGTAATGACATCAGCTATACCCATCAAAGGTTGCGTTTTATCGACTTTTTCGTGCTTTAAATATTTAGGAATTGTTTATCCTGATTCTTCGATCGATTTCTTTGATGTTAACGGCGAAAAGATCAATACTTTCGTTCTTCCAAAGAATTTATCTCCTTTGTCATCTGTTGAATTCCATAGACCATCAACATTGACAGGAATTTCAGGTTCATCGCCATTTATAATATATCTTGAGCGAAATGTTATTGAAAACAACGAAGAATTCATTTATCATTACATTAACGAGGACAAAGCAACACTTTCTGCATATAATCCATATTATTCAATGTTTGCATATACAACTAACGATAACTCACTATTTTCTGTTGGAATTTCATCCAACTTCGCTAAGAAGGTTCAGTTGGCACTTAAAGGAAAAGGAATTATCACTAAATTGATTTGGCTGAACAAAGGAAAAGTTTTATTTGCATTATATCAATCAGGTGACTGTGTTAGCTATTGCATAGAGACAGGAAGATACTTCAGCATTAATTTCGCAGAATTTTCTAATTATGCCGATATTAATATAGATTCATACGAACAAATCTTGTTTGTTTCCGATTACGCTAAAGTAACAACAATTTATACCGCAGAGTTATCCGAATCAATGCTTTTCACGCCAATTGGCTTCATGGATTTCCTCAATGACTCAAAATTCCGGAAAATGGGAACAGAAGATCTCAAAATTCCTGAAGCAGCATTCCCTATAAGGAAAGTACTGAAGAAAGATAACAGCACGTACTTAATTTATAATGAAACTGGTTTCTGTCTCACAAATAACTTCGAATCATCGCATTTCATAACATGCAATGTCGCAAATGCGTCATTCGTTAACGATACACATATCTTCATATTCACCATTGATTCGAAAGTTATCATTTATGACCTCGAATGCAGGAACGTCTCTGACTTCGAAATAGATTATCTTCCGAAGCACGTTTCGTCATATTGTGAGAAAGTTTGCGTCAGCTGTAACGACCGATACACGATCTTCGTTGTCAAGAAGAACAACGGCAAATACGAATTTGTGAAACAGAGGACGATTAAATCTAAGTCATCTCTCAAAGGCGTTTTCTTAGTTGAGAACAACACGATCATACACTCTGCCGATGACGTCGTTTACGAGATCCCAGCGATGAAAGTTCTCAGCGAGGACTCTAGGAGCGCATTCACTATTAAGAATCCATCCGCGATTTTCATCCAACTGGGATCGCAGACAGTCCTCGGAATAAAGAACATAATATTCAAGTTCTCTGAGATCGCGCACTTCGCAGACATAACACAGTTCTACACGATCTCCGTCACAAAAGACAGGAACATCTCACTGAAGACGAAGAACTATCTTAGCTACGCGCTCTCATACATCTCTAAGTACCCGAAGCAGTCTGACGAACTTTACAAACTTCTTCGCGACAATGTCGACGACGAATTGTCACATCGTGCATACGCAGACGCGATCAATATCTCATTCGATAAAGGCCGCATCGATCAGTTCTTCGACGTATTCTCGAACTATCCAGAAGAGTTAGTTTCGAAGTCTATAATAACGTCAATCATCAACAGCAGCGACGAACAGAGAAATCTTATTTACAACTACAACAAAATCCGATGGAATGTTCTTTCTAAATATGTCAGTGAAGAAGACGTCAATCTTCACTTTGGTGACATTCCTCCTCACATCAGAGAACTCATTACAACTAAAATTTAGAATGTTTTTTATGTTTTCAAAATATATTAAATATTTCATCTTAGACGAAACTAATTTATTCCCAAATACAATATTGAAGTTTATATTAAAAAAAAGAACTCAATTTTCTGCTTTGATTGATTCCTCAAATTTTGTTCTATAGAATGCATTTCAGCTTTTCAATATTTTGGATTTCAGAAAATGGCAATTCATAGGCAAATGTTTTTAACGGCGCTTCCTCATATTTCGGAATTTTATTAAATGAAACCTTTTTGCTGGTGAAATCGGTTTCATTTTAATTGTGATGCTTTCAAGAGGAAGATCTGCATGACATTGATATGTAGAAAGATGTGAAAGAGTGTTCTTAATATTCGTAAATTGAATTCCTGTTGTGGAATAAGAACCTATGTATGTAGAGAATTGATCAACATTGCAATTAATGATATATAGTTTATCACTATATGATTCAGCAGAAAAAGCTTTTCCGTTTCCATATGGACCAACAACGGTGCAATTTTCAACGGTGAGATTTCCATTAATATGAATGCAACCATATATATTGTCTGTTTGATTGTTTCCAACAAAGTTGCACATGTAGTCTTTGTATGTTGAATCAAAATGACCAATACACATCCATCCATTTGCTGCATAATTTCCTTCAAATGTAGAAAAATTGACATTTCCAACTCCGTTCTCATAAAATAATAAAGCTCCTGAAAAATAAGAAGCAGTATTTTTAGAAACATTCGATGAATATATTCCAGCATTTCCATAATTTAAGTAAATTGTATCTTGATAGTTTTCTTGAATGCAGTTACAAACAGAACTTTCAACAACAATGTTGTTTAAATCACTTTCAGAAAATAAATTTGTGAAACAATGAAAGCCTCGATTGTTTGTCACGGATGTATTCGTTGTGCAGAATCGGTGCTGAACAATGGAACTTCTGCAGCAAAAGTGAATTGCACCTCCAAAACCTGAATTTCGGCAGTTGTCATAAAAACAGAGAGAATGGAGGAATTTGATTCCATCAGAACTAAAGCTGATGCTGCCTGATGTCAAATCGTGGAAGATGCATGAAAAAACAAATGCTTCATTGTTCTTTGTTTCAATTTTAGCGTTTGTGAGGAGAATGTAGTCGTTTCCTGAGTAAGGACTGTCGTAGAATAGGTTCCAGACATCTATCGGAGAGGTGTCGAAGTGTTTTCGACTTCCTAAAACACCAAAAATTATCGTTGAAAATGATTTATTTTCAGATGAAATTTGATTATGTCAAAGGATGTTCTTTTTCTGAAGAAAAATGACATAGTCTGTTCCAAAAAAAGCAATGGTCCTAAAATTTGTCCTGATATAGATGTCATCTTCATTTCTTTGCAGCAATTTTGATGAGTCGATCCAGGTTAAGTATTGACACTTCACCATGAGAAAAAACAGAAAAGAATGAGATTCATATTCATAATCATGCAACAAAACACATTCAAATATTCATGCGCACTGTTGACCATTTTTTGTGATAATTTCAATTACAAAAGTCTCCATTTGCATAAAAAATATGATTGTTTATTAATCGAGATGAAAATTTGAATTAAGATCAACGAAGTGTAAATGAACTAAATGAATATGCAAATTGACTCAGATTGTCATAAAATTATCAATGAATGGCATCAAAAATATGTTGTAAAAGCAGTGAAATGAAACTCAACAATAATTATTGCCGTGAAGCGTATTTGTTTGTTATTAATGCATTAAATTTGTTAAAATATAACAAAAAAAAAATCATTTCTTTTGAGGCTTTTTGTTGATCTTACGTATGACGCCGTTCTCGTTAAATAGTGAGATATTGATGTTCATTGGCTTAGGACGTGAAGAACGACGAGAATCCTCTTCAAGACGTCGCCTGATGAGGTCAATACTCTTGTTGCTGCGCTCTTTGTATCTCTCGGATGTTCTTTCATCGATGTCGGCGATGAAAAGCGCTGCCTCGTCGTGCGTCGAGAATCCAGAAAGGAAGTTCTGGCTCGCGTAGTAAGGAGAGTCTAGTGCAGGAATGTGTCTCGACGGTTGTGCATTCGGGAGATCCAATATGAGTTTCTCTTTTTCATCGACTTTATTGATTCCTGAGTTGAGAATAGATTCGATCGACATTTTGATCGTTTTTGATGCTTTTCTCTCAGTTTCCGCCTCTTCCGCAGGTTTGCTCGCTGATGACGACTTGCTTGCGTCTGAAGAAGGTATTGATGATGAATCGCTGAATAAGTAAGGAAGATCTGGCGCTTGTTGAACTGTGTTCCATGTGTGAATGTTATCGATGTCCCAGTATTTCGTGTTTCCGAGTCTGCCGATAAATGTATCTTTTGTGATGCTGTACGTGACGATTTCATTGTCATATCCACCGCAAACAAGGCATTCGCAACAATCGGAAGAATCGAGCCACTTGACTGCGTCCTCGTGAGGACGGAATATTTTCCCAAATGAAAAATCGTCGATAGAGAAAAATCGAATGAATCCCATTCCGTTGCCAACATAGAGATATCCTCCGATAATTGTGATGGACGATATCTGGACTGGTCTATTGATGCAAAAAACATCGACCGTCTTGATTGGCGTTTGCATCTTTAGAGACATGATGTATATGCAGCCGTTCATGTCACCGACAACGAAGTTCAACTTGCTGCTCGTAATGTCCGCTGTTGTCGATGGTTCAGCAGGAAGAGAGAGAGGAACGAATGACGTTTGCGTGAGCCACAAGAAGATTTCGTTTCCTATGCTAATCGACAAAGGATAGAAATTTTTGAGAATGACAAGAGAATTGATTATCTCGGTGTGACCGGAGAAGATGTGCTTTGGACGCATCCTGGAGCCAGGGAGTTCATCAAAATCGAATATCTTTGTTCCTGCACTAACAAAAAATGTACCGTTTGAGCCGACTTTTGCAAATTCCATTCCCGATATCGATGATCCAAACTGAGATGCATTGAGAATTGACAAAAGTGATCCTGATGTGGCTGCGATGATTCGCACGCTCCCTGTTCCATCGGAAACTGCAATTCTTTTCCTTTGACTATCAAACGATGCCAACGTTATTCGACTAACATCCTTGATTTGATAATCAGATTTTTTCCTTCCGCTTTCGGCCTCCCATGTGCTAATATGGCCTCCGCTGTCGATGCTTATGATAGCGGAACCATCTGCTGCAACTGCAACACCGAGCAAAACTCCTTTGTGCGGTTTCCTACCGTCCGAATTCTCTGTGCGAATTGCCCACTTAGACAAATATGATCCGAACATAAAAAGTTCGTTCCCAACAACGATGAGCTGAGAAGGTGCAATGTTCTTGTGCTGGTCTTCGATCAGCCAGTTGTCGATGAGCTTAAAGTGAGGAAGTGAATATGCATTAACCATATTATTGTCAGAGACAGAAACAACAAAACTCGTTGACGCTGAGATCACAGCCATCGCTGAAATCGTTGCTATTGGCGTTTCGACGATGTGATACTGCTTCGTGAATGTATGCCAGCTTCCGAAATGATGCTTTGTTGTTGTGAAAACAATTTCTTTTGTCAATGGATCATAAATGAGATTTGTCAGATGCGTATCCGGAACTTTAAATGATAATGTCACTGTTATTGTTTTATATTTGTGATCATAATTCCACATGTTTATAGTGCCATCGAAGCTGCATGAAACCATGAAGTCGATCTCCGGGATGTAAATGATGCGACTTATTGAGCTTTCATGCACTTTTTGTTTACATATTCTTTCCGCTCTGAACTCGACATTAAATACTTCGATGAAACCGTATTCATCCGCTGCGAAGAGGAACGGGAGACTTCCTTGTGATCCGAGCGCTGTTGTCTTATTGTAGAGAGGGAAGCCTCGCTCGGATATCTTCTTCATTGTCTCCCTTGTTTCGGCTTCCTTCATCCTGATCATTTTTTTGAGTCGATCGTCGCTGATATTGTTTCTTTAATCTTCTGCATCGATTTTGGATCGAAAAATATAATGCTGCGAGTGTCCAAACTTATGGCAAGACGCTGGTTTGACTGTATATAGCACATATCTGTGAAAAATCCATTCCATTCGTTTGTTAATTCATAAATTTGTTCGCAATTCTTTGGATTCCATATAGACATGAATTTATCTGTGAGAGAAACCAATAAATCCATTGATGAAATGTACAAAGCACGAATTATTTTAGGACATCTGAAAAATTTCGAAGAGTATAATAAAGGAGGTGCAACGAAGTCAAAGGATATCTCTTTTCCTATTTTGAATGATTTTGAGTTCTGATTTTGCGTCATAAGGTAATCAATGAATTGATTCCATGAAATTCGTGAGTCAATAGATGTATTTATTTGGTCAAACAGAATCTCCATCTCCCTGTATGTCATTTCCTCGTCATAAATTATCGATCTTAGTCTTGAATTGATGAATTGTTCTTTTGTTATCAATCCTTGGTTGTTTTTATCAACTTCGAAGAAAGCTTCTTTGAGGTTTGACACCCAAAGGTTGTTTTGGTTCGTTCGAATACGTCCAAATGACTCTTTATTCATTGTTGAACGAGAAGTCATTTTATTTTTAAACGTGCGCAAATTTTATGTAAATTTAAAAAAATTTATTATCACATATGAGTCATCTACAAATTCATATTTTTAGATTTTTAAAGCTTTTCGATATTTATTAAACATGGTGATTATAAAGTTGATTTATCTCATAGTCCAAGCATGCTATTAGAATTTCTGCTTAACGATCATATATAGTTATTTGGATATATTATATTAATCTAATTGTAAATGTTTAAATGCTTGAGGATATCTAAATAAATAATAAATTTTGGAGTCGAAAATTTAAAATATTTTTTTTTCTGACAAATGTCAAATTTTCTCCAGATCTTAAAATGATATTTATTGATATAATTACTCAGATTTAACCAAAACTATTACAATGACAATATATAGTATAATACATTGATTTTAAAGTTATGATAAAATCAAGAATATTCTGATCATATATAGAGATATTGAACTAGAAAATAATAGCTGTCAAAAATATTATTATGTTGAATGATTTGTTACTAATATCAATATGGAAGATCTCGAAAGTGAATATGATACCTCTTTGTTGTTTTTCGTTATTCAACAAGTAGTCTTCGTGTCTTGAAAATATATTTTATTAATTAATGTATTCATTAATAAGAAGTGCATCATTTAATAGCTGCTCAGTAATGTTATGAATTGGTATAATGTAATATTGCCATTCCATCTGATATATTAGAATTTCAAATAAATTTTTTCAAAAATAGTTAATAAATAGAGAGCACATAAATAGTATTACTGATTTTTATGACAAATTTGAAAAATAATTTTTCGAAATTTGTGTCAAAAATAATTTGAAATGTGATCATAATTTATGATTTTTCAAAGCTTTGCATCAAAATTTTTGAAAAAAAATCAAATCGAAAAAATAATCTCAAAACAAAGAGTGAAATATAACATAGAAATATGTTCTTATTTAAATTTTATCAAAGTCAGCTTCAAAAAATGCAGGAAGAGGAAGATGCCAATTCCCCGGAAAATTCTGGGGATGAAGCATCATTCCTCATTGACAAAGACAAAGGATTTTCGCGAAAATACGAAACTGTGGACGCGGAATTAAGCGAAATGGACAAGTTTCCGGTTCCTGCAGATTTTTCGACATTCGAAGAATACGAAAAGAAAGCTCGTGGATGGTGTAAGAGGCTTAAATCTCAAAATGTAGATAAAAATTTGTTCCCTCTTCCTTCTTCTGCATTTTATTCGCGTCCGCCAATTTATGAAAACACAGAAGCAAAGAAAATTCGAAAATTCACATCAAGAAGGAATCCAAAACTCGATTTGTCAACAGATAATATCGATGAATTGTTCACAACATGCGTAATTCAAGATGATTTGGAAGAAAATCAGGCTTTTAAAACATGTATACCAAATATAAGCAATACACCAGTTCTACAGGACTACATAAAGACTAATTTCGTGTGGAATGCAGTACATATTCCTTTAGAACCAAAACCACCATTTTTTGATTCATTTGAAGAGTATAATTCTGCATTGATAAATTGGATGAATTGCATGAAAGAAATAGAATTACCGCAGCATCCTTCTGAACTTTCACTCGAAATACATAATGACGAAGATTTACAGGAAAATAAACAAGAAATATCTGCAAAACTACCAAAATTCGAAACAAAATTTAGACCTCAAAACATCTACAAATGCAATAATTATCTAAGATCGCTTGGTGAAGCGTATATTCAAGATATTTTAAAATCATCACCAAAAGAAGAAGATGACTGGAGGAAAGTATACAGCTACTCGAAAGCAAGGTTTCAACTCAAACAAATGGATGAACACATTTACATTTTAGAAAAGCATAAAGATACTGTTCTCAAGTTGATAAACTACGGACCTACAACACCAATAAACGAACCCCTTTCTAACGATTATCTTGAGAGAGGACAAATATACGAAGGAACAAAATCATTAACAAAAGAACAAGTTTTTAGACAACTTATTTTCTCCGATTATTCATTGAAATCAGTTAGAATTGCTTTAGAGAGGCATTTAGAGCTCATAGAGCCTATAGATATTTTGTTTTTAATCACTCTATGCAAGGACTGTACTTCAAAAGTTGTTTCTGCAAAGTTAATTTATTGCATGGATGCATTATTGAATTCTTCATCACAAGATATGTATTTCGATATTTTATTGGCAAATCCTGACTCGGTTGAAGGTTTTTGCCACTTCATTGGAAAGTTTGGATATATTCCTCACGTTCCTGCAATTTGTTATTATATTTCTCATGTAAGAAATGTTACATTTAGTAATTCATTCCATCACATTGTTATATCATCATATTTATATTGTATTTACGAATATTTCAATCAACAGAACGAAGTAATTTCTCACATCCTTACAAAGCATTTCTATAACACGGCTAAAATATTAAGAAGAGAACAAAGCGCCATTGTTAATGGATTCAAAAAAAGTTATGAAGAACGTCAGTCTGCATTACAGATAATGATATTATGTTTGCTAATTCCTTATCGACCTTTTGTTATTGCTATTTTAAATCCAGAACCAATTTTTATCATTTCAAGCATATTGGAATGTCAATTAGAAGGAACTGAAGAACTTGTTAAACACATAATAACAATATTCGTTCACAGTGATGCAATGAGATCTTTAGTTCATGATTTATTGCAATTTGATCTTTTCATCATTTCTTCGAAACCAGATTTGTTTGTTCCTTTTGTTTGCAGATGTCTTCAGTATATTGCAGGTCTTAATTATCCTGTCATTACTCGATCGCAAATGCTTACAATGTTCAGATGTTTCACAAGCAAAATGGACGATAGTTGTTATCCAATACTTCACGACTTAGTTCCAATATTCTTGAACGATGAGCTATTTTTAGATAGAAATTCGGAAGAGTTTTCAACTGACAGAGAAAACTTAATGAACAGAATAACTGATATCATTTGCCAGTCTGATGTTCGAATAAGCTATATTTTGTTTGACTCTGTTGCTGATTTAATGTCCCTTGATTCCACGATGACTGTTTCATCTCAGTTTTGGATGGTTTTCCTTGGAGGCCTGTTTAGTGACAACCCTGTATGTCACCCTTGCTGGAATTTGTTCGAGAAAATATTTTTATCTTGCAATTCCAGCATTTTACCGGAATTCTTCGAATCCCAGATGATTTCAATCTTTAAAGTGGGCTCTTACAAATATTGCCTGCAAGTTCTAAACTTCCTCGCTAACGTTTCCACTGGAACAGATATAGAAATGCTTGAAAAATGGTTTGCGAGCAATGAAGATCTTTTAAGACAATCTTTTGGATTGATTTACAAAGTTCTCATTAACCACGGATTAAATCTCGATATTCTTGATGCATATCGAAAGATTATCACGTCTGATACTGGAAAGACATTCATATCAATCGTGAGATCCGAAAAAATAGATAGACGCATCAATTTTGTTTAAATTTTTTTGTTCGGTATTGTTTAATAATATTTTTATTTTATATCTCATAACACAAACAGGTTATTCGAATTATTGTTATATATTCGTATATATCTACTAGTATAGATTATATTTTTAATATTGTTTATGGTTTAATACTTCAGAATATTCATATAAATTGTTTTTTTTTGGTCGTTGTTTTTTAAATCAAATATTTTCTGGCAAATGTCAAAATTTCTCCAGATAATAAAATGATATTTATTGATATAAATATTCAGAATCAACAAAAATAATTATAATATTCTGGTATAGTATAAGTCATATATTTTAAATATTAATAAAAAATGGATTTCTATTAAATGAGTTTAGAGATATTTGATTTGAAAGTTATAGCTGTCAAAAAAAATTGAAAAAATTATGTTGGTTTATAATTGTTGGCTTGTTATCAATATTAATAGAAATGATGATTTTTCGATCTGTTTTTGAAAATAAATGAAAAATATAATTTTGCATAAAAAATATTAAGTCAAAAGCGGCTATTTATTAAGCAAACTATAAATGATATCAATGTTTAATCCATAAATCGCCAAAAAATCATTCCATATGATTGCTGTCCACAGAACACTTCAACCCGACACAATCATTCATGGAATGTGCATTTTGAAGAACGCGAACAACGGACAGCCCGCCCTCGCAGTTGCTCAAGGCTCTACGATGCACATTATGGATCCAACAACACTTCAAATATTAGAATCTTATCCATTCAAAACTCCGATCGCTTTGATTGCATCATTCGGTAACGCAGCGCCAGAGGTCTTCGTTTTGCTAAGAAATCTTAACTGGTTTATATTTAATTTGCCAGAATTAAAACGATACGGCTCAATTATCACACATGGAATGGTTATGACATCGCGAAGAGTTCTTCCTATTAAATCTCCATTCGAAACAGGGTCAACTGGCAGCAATTCTCGAATAACCGAGTCAATAAGAATCAAAGAGCAACAATTCGCTTTCGCAACACATCCAGACTACATCGCATTGAGCGTTTTGTCCGGTAGGATTACGATCATCCCCAGGAATAGAGATATGTTCGATATTCCTGTTACTTATCCAAATATCGTCGATCTCGCTTTCATGGGACCAACAGTCGTTTCTGCACGTCTCGCTATACTCACTGACTCGAAGAAGACAAACAGAGAGCTTCACGTGTGTAAAATCATAGGAATGGACTTGGAAGAAGAATTTAACCTTCCATTGCCTCCTGATGCTTATTCAATGATTCCTCTGCATCCAGAAGTTGAGTCTTCGATCATTATTTCAACAAGTGATGGAATTCATCGTATAACAGCACCGATTGATCTTCCTTTGAAATGTGAACATCTTTCGACCTTTGTCTCAACAATTTCTATATCTTCAACACCTTTAGGTGATGAACTATATCTCATTCTCGATGCCGAAGGCTGTATTTGCGCTGCATCTTTTCCAATCGATGGAAGACCGCGTGTTGAGCGTCTTTTGCAGACAAATGCTGTGGCTGGTTCTATCATATATCTCAACCAGTCAGTTATTGTGTCTTCACCTTACACAGATTTAATTTCATATTCTTTCGAACGCGATGATTCATCATGTAGGATGGATATTCAGGCTAAACTGCCGATATCAGGACCAATCCGCCATATAGCGATGCACGATGACAACATTTACATTTCGAATGATTCAATTCGATTGTTTGAAAAGACTATTCAATGCAGAACAGTTGCAATCACAGACATAGGAAACTGCTTATCGATATTCTCAGCAAATTCATACATTTGCTTGTCATATGTCGAAAATTCACAAATTATTTTAGCAGATGAAGAAGGATTCGTTTTTGACCGCGTAGATGGATTTATTTACGATCATCCAACAATATTCTTCGGTGAAATCAAAGATGGAACGATACAAATCACAGATAACGAAATTTCAATCATTGGAAAAAGCTCAAAAGCTTTAGATTTCGATGTCACAGTGGCATCAGCAGAACACGATTTAGCGGTGATTTGCCATAACAGCAAAATGATTGTATTCGAACTTCCTGACTTCAAGAACGTCCACAACATAGAACTGGAAACACAGATTCTTCTCGTTCACACAAACGGCGAAAAAACAGCTGTTCTCACTGCAGACAGAACGATACACATCTTCGATGAATTCTTCAACAGATACTCAGTCCTGTTAACTTCAATCCTCGGATACACATCAATCGCCATATCCAAAGATAAACTCGGAAACGACACAGTTTTCTTGGGCACAAATGAAGGAAAACTCGTTAAAGTAATAAATTCCGGTATATTGGTAGAATCTGTTGGTACTGAGTCCATCATTCTTCACTCCAACTTGTCAGGAGAGTTCGTTTGCAGCGGATCTCCTCCGACGCTCATTGGAAAAGTCACTGTTTTCCTTGGAACAGATCCGTGCAGAGATATTGTCATCGCAGGTGATAACTATGTCAGTCTCAGCGGAACAGAGCTTCGTCTGCTAACAGCAGAGTCACCAAGCGGCTCTTCGAAGCCTGTTTTGCAGATCGATGATTTAGTTTCATTCACCATTCTCCATAATAACGGAGTTCCAATTTTTGCTGCAAGAATCGGTGATACGACAATCAAAACATATGTCAACATGAAACCGGTTGAAGAGTTCGTTGCTTTGCACGCGATTTCTTTAATGGAGCGTGTCACTATTGGTGAATTCGACTATTTGCTTGTTGGCACAGATGACAATGATATTGTTTTATTGGACACAACGCTTTCGTTGATCGCGAAGAGATCTGTCGGAACACTTCCAACTGCTGCTTGTTCTCTTAATGATCACATTGTTGTTTCCAACCGTACTTATATAGAGATGTACAGACTGAAGAATACGGGCAGCGTCACAGAATTCGAGCGCGTATCGATGGCGAAGACTTATTCATTGACAACATGTTTGACACCATTGTCAAGTTTTGTCATTGTCGGCGATTCAAACCAAGCAATTGCAGTATTAAATGGAGCCATGGAATTGGCTGAAACATCAAGAGACTCATATTTCTCGGGCGTTTCGTGCATTGGAACTTGCGCAAGACTCATTTTCGCTGCAAACTATAATAGCATCATCAACGTTTACATGGTGAGCGATGCTGGTGTTCTGTTCCACATCGGCGTCTTCCAGACAGACAGCCGCGTCCTTTCGTTCTCAAAGCTCGGTGACAGGCTCATCTACGGCACTGAGGGTGGAGGTATAGGAATGTTCACACTCACTATGGAGTGCAACGAGTTGAAGAATGTTTCTCAGGCTCTCGATGAAATCGGTATTTATTTCATCGATCAGAGAGTTCCTCAATCTAAGTTCGAATGGCCCGATCAGAACATTCTCGTTGATGCCGACAACATCAAGGTCACACTCAACATGCCTGAGTGTCTGCAAATCGCAGGAACAACTCGAGAAAAAGTCAAACAGTTGCTCAAACAATTTGATTAAAAATAATATGTTTTTTTATAGGAAAATACTTAAGCTATTTCAATATATTTCATATGTGAATGGCATTTCATCGCTCAAAATCTTAAAATAAGGAAATTATAATTTTTCAAAAATATTTTTTATATATAAGACAATATGTATATTATAGAACTATATTCTTCAAGCTATATAATCATTTAATGACTCAATATCATTGTGCATGAGAATAATATTTAATCAAAAAAAATTTTTTAATAAGATAAAATCTATATTACGGAACTTTATTTTTTGGCTAGATAATTATTTCATTACTCAAAATCTTCAAATAAAAAAATAATTTTTTTTCAAAAATATATTGTCTTAATAAGATAAAATCTATATTATGGAACTATAATCTTCAAGCTATATAATCATTTCATGACTCTAAATTTTCAAACAAGAAAAAAATATAATTTCAAAAGTATATTTTAAATATAAGGCAATATCTATATTATAGAACTATTATATTCAAGCTATATAATCATTTCATGACTCAATATCATTGTATATGAGAATAAAATGTTATCAAAAATATATTGTCTGAATAAGATAAAGTCTATATTATGAAACTATAATCTTCAAGCTATATAATCATTTCCATTGATATAATTTCGGTAAGAAGAAAAAATATTTTCATAATATCGAAATATTTACAAACAAGTATATATAATATAAAATAATATATATGTAACAGTATGCGATACTGTGTATAATAGTAGAATAGTAAATTAGCTCTGTTTTGGAACCAATCTCTTCTTTTTATGTCTTCTGGCGTTCCTAAGTGCTCTAATATTGATCTTATTGTTGATTATAGACGTAATCAAAGCTGTTAGCATGTATATAAAGCAAATCAAAGAATTAATTCCGATTAAAGTCAAATTTCGGCCTCCGGCATGCGAATTTTTGACGAAAACCAGATATCTTTTTCCATTGTACCATGCACTTGGATAATTTGTCGTTATCGTAACATTATATTTTCCTTTTTGAATTGTATTTTCAATAATTGCGAATAATTTTCTGAATTTTGGTGTCGGAGCAGTTCTCATCCAGATGGCCAAGCTATCGGAAACAGTTTCGTTCTCATAACCGATAATTGAACCCAACCATCTTTGTTTTGGAGTATATTTCTTATTTAATGGTCGAAAAAGGCTTCCTATCTCGTGTTCCCACGTTAGAGGTGATTTAGTTACATTCCAATTGTTTGGAAATCTGTAATAATCTCTCCACGCGTAATAAACCTTCAAACCGCATGGAGCGAGAATTTCTGTTGATCCTGGATACGTTGATAATGGATAACAGTGCTCTCCATCAGTTATATATTCTCCATATAATTGGCGATAATCTACAGACGTTCTAAAGCGAAAATGTCCCTGCGTGAAGTTCGATAGTTCGTAATATACGTGAATTGGACCTTCCAGCGTTCGATCGATTTCGAATTGAATCACGCAATCAACGTAATCAGGGCAAACACTGTCGTATCTGATCTTAATGTTGTGCCATCCGTTAGAAAGGAATGACAAAAAGATAGCAAGCGCGAGATGAACAGTAGAGAAAGCAATTAAATATGTCGTAGGGTAAGAATTGAAGTTCGGCCTACAGGATCTCAGCTCCTGCTGAAAGAAAGGGTGGTTATTCTCTATGTCATAAAGAGTATGATCATATCCATCTTTTCTCATTCAAACATCAAAAAATCTTTTTTTGTAGAAAAGTGACATCCTCCAAATGTCGTTTTTTCAATTTCTTTGTTTTTGACTTATTTTTGATATTCTCTTTTGCTGTATTTCACTTTTTGTAATACAACATTGTCATTATTTCAATAATTTTTTGATCTAAAATCTCAAAAACTGATTTTTACATCAAATCTTAACGTGGTTTATTCTCATCTCTTTCTATACATTATCGGAATATAAAGTAAATTAGATAATTGTTTTGAATTCACGTTAATTTTTTCACAAGTTTGATTTTAGTTGTGTATTTGATAGTGTTGCTGAAGTTCTATTAATTCATCCACTCTAAAGAAAGTTTTGAAATTGTTTTTCACCAGTTACTTGTTTGATGTTTTGTCGCAGTATGAAAGCTCTGCAGTCATTTTGGGTATGCTAAATAAAGACTTCAGTTCATGCTCTAGAATGTACATTGAGATACTATCCATCATTTTCGAATTCTATTTCGATATATTTTGATTTTATTTCTAACATGACCAAATTCAAAAATATTTTGCACGAAACATAAACGCATGTAACGAATTTAGAAGCCAAAGTTTTGAGGAAAAATGATATTTTTTTGAATTAATAAACGTTCATTTTAATCATGAACGAAAGAGCACTTTTGCTTGACTCTCTCCACGAGTTGTCGAACATTCTCGAAACAGGCCTTGACAGGGAAACTCTGTCGATACTTTTAGAGCTGACTGAAGCTGGCGTGAATCCAGAAGCATTAGCGGCTCTAATAAAAGAGCTGAGAAAGCAGAAGGAGGAAAATGACCAGGAGACACCAACTTTCTTCGATTAATTTCGATTACATGCTCCAATGGCAGCTTTATTCTCTAATTTGGCAATATTTTTAAAAAATCATCATGTTCGTTCAATTACGCAGTTGCTCATAAATACAAAGAACGTGCAATCCATTACTATCTTTCCATTTTGGTTCAAAAATACTGATATTGAAGCAATATAAAAAATATAAACTTTCAATGAGCGTAGATTCATCGAAATTGTATTCTATGGTACAGCGATACAGATTTTGAAATTAGAAGTATTACAGTAATGATTCAATAATATTTATTGAAACTCAATATAAAGTTTAACGCTTTTAAATTTAGCTTGCAATATATTAGTCGTATTAAGTGGTCAAAGTAAACTATGCTATCTCTATCATATTCAAGTAATTTTTCATCGATTATCATAAAAACGTTAAAAATATCATCTACACAATATGCATACTCATTTGTATAATTTTTATAAATCAAGGAATAAAATATTCTTAAATCATAAACAACCATTGGGCTTTTCTCCATTTCCCATATGTGGTCTTCCCCACGTGCGTCCCCAAATGGGGAAAAAATTATATTTTACAATAAAAAGTGTTTTTTGGAAAATGGGGAAAAACTTTTTACAGTGAGGAATCATACATTAGATGGGGAAATGCACCGGGAATTCATGGTTTCAATTTCAAAGAAAACTAAATACCTTTCTCAGTATCCCCATCTTTCCTCTCAATTTTCCCAAAAGGTGACACAAAATTGAATACCCGCCACGCATTTTTAGTTTGGGGAACTCAATTTTGGGTAAAAGTGACGCTTGATTTCAATACAGCAAATAGGATTTCATAGTTGTATTGCTTGTAATGTAATAAATCAAAGCTATTTTGCATTTTGATCAGTTCTGAATTTTTAGTTCATTTATTTGTGCTTGTCATGTGGCCGTGGCTTTGTCTCCTGCCACGATTTTTTGGTTCCCCAAAGGGAGAAAAAAACTTAAATAACGTATAAAAAATGACCCGCAAACCCGATGGTTGCTCATAAATAACGAAAAATCATAAATATTAGTTGATAATTTCAAAAAATCATTGCAAAAAGTCAATTTTTTTAAAAAAAAAAAACAAAATCCGGAAAACAGGAATAAATTTACAGAGTTATATAAAAGCGAAGAGAAATCGGATGATCAAAAATATAAAAAGCAATTCAAAAAATTGAGAAAGATATTTAAGGGGAAACTTTGAATAGTTTACATTTTTAACTAAAATTGAATATATCTCTTGATCTAGAAACAATAAAAGGACATCAATATCTGAAAATGAATAGACCTAGGCCACTGTATAAGATGCAAGTATTTACAAGACAATAGTGAGAAATTTCAAAATATTCATATAATGTAAAACTAATATTATTAAAATATATTGCAAATATTAACTCCCTAGAAGATAGTTATTTTGGTTTCATCATCTTGAAATCAGATTCCGTTGAAGATCCAGAGACAAATTTAATTTGGAATTTTGAATAGTTTACATTTTTTGCTTTG
This sequence comes from Trichomonas tenax, assembly GCA_023091735.1. Classification (NCBI taxonomy): domain Eukaryota; phylum Parabasalia; order Trichomonadida; family Trichomonadidae; genus Trichomonas; species Trichomonas tenax. The sequence goes on from JALKBU010000025.1 coordinate 114,689, forward strand.
TATTTTTGGCAAAATACTCTTTGCCAGGTAAAGATATTGGCATTTTTATAACTCCATATGTATTTCCTATAGGTACATTTTTATTTGCATTTGATTTTGCTGTCCTTTGGTATCTTTCCTTTTAGTTAGTTGAGATGTGACAAAAAAAATGTCAGGGTATATATATATTATTTTCAATGTTATTCAATATTACTGTCATTAACTGCAATTCCGAGGACAGTAGTTTGTCATATGTCTTATCCTTACTAAAATATATAAGTTTTGCATGCTGAAGTTTAATATTGGAAAAGTAGTAGCAAAACAACTTCGCTAATTGCTCATCTCCGCTGGCGATTGGATTCATTCGATTTCACATAATTATAAGCTATGCAAGTGATGAATGTTATAAAATAGATGCAGTTTAAAAGGATTAAATTGCATAAATCATAAAATCATCGAAATTGAATTCTTTACTTTTTCGGTTAGTATGTTGTTTTGAAAAGTGGACGACATACGTTTGTGAGCAATTGTTCATACCTTCATATAATGCTATCGCAAAGTTTCTAAATGGAATATCTATGAAGATGGCAAATATAAATTTGAAAATTGATGTTTAAAATCAGCATATTGGAGACTATAAAAAATCACATAACTGCTATAGATAAAAAACACATATAACTAATGCATGTCGAATTATAAAAATATAAATATCTTTATTTGGCAATGAGTTATTGACAAAATATGTAAAAAATGTAAACTATTCAAAGTTTTTCCCTTAAATTATTTCAAATAAAAAGGCTTTCAAAAAGGTTATTTTTTAAGAAAAAACTTGCCACTTAAAAATAGATAGACATTCCATAGCCATTTCCAAATATCACTGAAAAGTATCACTTTCATTTCACCTCACTTCCCCTTTTTCGTGATGCAACAATAGAAAATAAATTTGTTATATTATTAGTATAGTGATCACAAAAAATAGGATCGTGAACTTTACAAAAACTTTTGAAAAACTTGAAAACGTATTTTCCAATCTAATTATAGCAGATTAGTTAAATCACAAATCCGATGATTTTAATTTGTGTCATCAATTTATATTTTATCATCAAATATCGATATATCTCCCTCATTCTTTGCTAAATTATTCTGCATTTGCATTGAAACATATAGGTAATATTTTTATGGTTGCAATCAGTTTGTGGAACAACTTTAAATCACCAAGACTTTGACTTAAAATTCTTATCTTTTGTTTAGATTTTTGTATAATTTAGCGAAAATAAATAATAGGATGCACTTTATTTTAAGTAGAATACATTTCTACATCATTAGTTCGATTTGTACGATTATTTTCTGACGATCTTTGACAAATAAAATTTCAAAATTTACTTGCCAAATATCCATTTTACTTGACAAACGCGGCCCTAACTCATGTGCTTATTTGAGGCGAATATCATGAAGAAAAAGCTGCTTACATTAGTTCAAACATAACTAAAAACTCAGCTGCAGCGAATTTGCTTAGTTTTTCTCGAGAAAGCACCCAAAATTATTGGATTTTATACCTGAAATCAATATTCAGCATCCTAAACTAGCTTGGCATGTCATATTATTAGTTGCATTTTCTCAAATACCATCTCTTGATCCTTAAAGCCATATAATCTAGGCTTCAATAATTAATGTTTAACATTCATGCTTAGATTATTTCCCAACTTACCTGGGCACACCACAAAAGTCGAAATACTCAAGAATTTTCATATCTTTCAATGCATATTCCATATTTATTTTTTTAATATTTTTTTGTTATTTAGTGAATATATGCTTATTGTAGTATTTTTAATCAAAATCAACTTTACAAAAAAGATAGCTATAGAAAGATTCTGTTAAAAATAATACTTTATCTTTTCAATTTTGCGCTCTTATTATTTTGAGGACTATATTCTGTTATGAACCAAATATATAAAGATAAAAGAGTATCTAAATCATAAACAAACTATCCCACTTATGCATGAATTTTCGGAGTTATTATTATTAATTTCTCTAACAAACAAATTTTTTTGGTGGTTCTGGAAATGTGTTTCGTTACAAACATCATCAAAACATATTTTAAAAAGTTTGGCTTCATGTCACTTTTATAAGATATTATCACAGTCACTTTTCATAATTTAAAAAGTGAAAACGTGACAAGCTTTCATTAATTTTGGTTTTATTTTTTATTAAATAAGTTAAATTTACTATTCGATTTCTGTGTAAACTTCACAAAAAACAATGAAATGACAAAATTGAGATATAAGGATTTTACCTGACGTAGAATGTAAATCAAAAGAAATAACAACTCTTTCTGAATTTGAGTGATTAACCACTTTTTAGATTTACATGTCCGGCGTCGAAGGAATCCCTGAAGCCAAGATCGTCCTTCTTGGTGCAACAATGGTTGGCAAGACAACGTTGGTCACCAAATTCACATCAGGCGAATTTGATCCATCTATTAAAGCAACAGTCGGCGCTTGCTACGCATCTAAAATAGTTCCAGTAGACAACGAAACAGTTAAGCTACAGATTTGGGACACAGCAGGTCAAGAAAAATTTAAGAATCTCGTTCCGATGTATTTCCGTGCTGCTAAGGTCGCCATTTTGACATTTTCTGTTGGTGACACAGAATCCTCTGAGGAAGTCATTTTCTGGTCGAACAACTTAAAGCAAAATACAACAGTCATGCCAACCCTCTTCGTCGTTGGTAATAAAATCGATCTTCCAAATCGTACTGTTTCAGAAGAGCAAGGAAAGAAGATTGCTGAGGAAGTTGGCGGTGAATATATCGAGGTTTCTGCTAAGGATGGCATTAACATAGACAAGTTACTGAATTTGATTGCTCAGGCCGCTTTGGAGGCAGTTAAGAATGATGCTCCAACACCAAAGTCACAAACAATCAATCCTACACCAAAGAAGAGGAAGGAAGGATGCTGCTAGATAATCTTTTCTATTTAAACCATTCCATAGTTTATAATTTCGTTATATGATAAAAACCATTTAAAAAAATTTCATCAATTTTACAAGCGATAGCATTATCACCAGGACCAGAAGTTTTACGAATTAGTTGCGAATCACCGTTTACTGTTTTTTTGTGAAAATATTATTCCGAAATTTAATATAATGTTCTTCATTTCGGCTTTTGTGTATTATGGATTCACTTTCCTGTTCATATATATACTGCTGCTGTGAGTTACATCGAAATCTACTGTAGACTGCACTAAAATATCATCAGTGATTTTTTTTCTCGGTTATCTCATAATGGACTCGCTTACATCACAAATCGGTGATATCTGTGTACACCAAAGGCTAACAGTCAAATTAAGGTAAATTTGAATCTCTGAACATGAAAACCTAAAATGAGTTGAGGTTTAATCATAATTTAGCCTAGAATAGCATATTTTGATGAGAAAAATGATATTTATAGTGCCCTCAAAATCTAAAGTCCCCCAATTGTGTAGTTTACAAGGTTGAAGCCCCTAACCCTGAAATCTTGAGGAGGAGTTAATCAGATTTTCAACTTTTAATGAGTAGAAAGATTGCAGGAATAAAATACTCTATAATACACTATAAAAAATTTATATTTATATTGTGAAAAGTCTGAAAAAACAGAATTTTGATAAAAAAACGAAAAATTTATGCAAGACAAAATAAACATCTCAAAAAGGAAATAAAGCAAAATAGACAAAATTGCAGGTTTTAGTTATTGTCGACACAACAAGACGGGAGAGAATCGTCTCCATTCAAGCTAGAGTCTGATCTGTAGGCGTCCTCTCTCACAAAACACGAAAATAGAGAAGATATGGAATAATTAAATCTCGATTCTTCGTAAGAAAACTTCCTTATTACGTCATGAAGCTGAACTTTGCAATTTTCCCCTGCCACTCTCGAAGATGGAGGGGTATTTAAGGAAAAAGCAAGATTCCTAACAGACAACGACACAAAAAACGTGTTGTGATTGCTCAGCTTGATACAGAGTAGCATTCAAGCAACTTAAAGCTAATGAATCTCGTGATCCATCAGAATCTCAATGAATATTACCTTTTGATTCATTAGAGATGTACTACAGATTCATTAGCCTCTGAATGCGTGCACTTTATGCTCCAACAAGAGGCAATTTTTATTGCCCCTTAATATCTTGCCATAAGAATGGCTGTGCACGAAGGACCTAAGGTTGATGCACAGCACTCAGTTACAGCACCGACCAACTCGTGTGATTTTTCGACATACGATATTTTTTGGGCGAAAATACAGCCCAATTCATGCCATTTTGGCATGGGTGCTCTAGCATTAAACACTCTTTATACTTATGAGGCCTTGGGTTAACACAGGGCCTCCTTCCCCCGCGGACTTGAAGCTTTTGCTTAAGGCGCCGATCACGTTTTGAAGGCCGCAAAAGTCCAAAAAATAACTTTTTCTGAAGTTTACATTGAGTAAAAGTATGTAGAAAAAATAATAAAGAACTTTGATTTACAAAGGTCTCAAAATTGACAACAAGTGGACTTTATTTTTTGCGGGCACTATACTGTAAAGATATATGTCAAATAAAGCCGAAGCATTAGGTTTAAACTCAGTATATTGGAGTACTCTTCAATAAGAAAATGATTTCATACAAGATTTGTGCTATTTCGAGATGTTATAATTTCGTTATTTGATATCATTCTTTAGCATTTCAAATATAGACTACAAATATTGTATACATTATATATTCATGCAGCCAGGAGTCAAACTCTTAGGTTTGAAAATTCTAATCTGATATCTTTTAAATCTTTATCATAATCTAATAGCTTATGTGACACACATCTAAAATTTTAGATCTATGCAACGATAATAACAAAATATTTCATTCTGTTCAAAAAAATATTCAAATTAGAAGTTGTTATATAGAAAATTATGATATACAGAATGACTAATAATTAATCATTAATAGAAAATGGTATGTTGTAGATTATATTTTTTTTGATAATAAAATATTGTGGATGTTTGGGTGAATATCAAAGCTATGAGTTCAGTTGGGCCTAAAAATGAGATTTTCATTATATATTAGCGATGAATTGATACTTCACAAATTTCTCTAAAAATTCGTTTTTGAAGATACTTTGGAGATATCTTCAAGCAAATAAGTGCAAAACTGAGGCCTGTTTTAGCCTTAACGTGTCGATAGTTTAACATTTACTTAATCAAATTTTTGTGATCAATCTTCTATTGATCAATCCCATATTTTCTGTATTGAATTCGATAGCATTCAAAGAGCTGAGTCAAATCTTATAAAGATCAATCATCAAAAACACGAATAATGTTGTGATCAAAGATTTGTTGACCAAAACTCGTCCTTATTTGATAAAAAAACAAGTTTACAAACTAAAATACATGTTTATAAGAGACACACACATCGTGCTTATTAATTCTTTGCGAACTTGAGGAAAGTTTGGTTGAAATCTTTCTTCGACAAGTCGTTCATTGGACAGTAGTTCCCATTGACTAAGTCCAGAACGTAGCATAATTTTGAATATACTCTTGCGAGCTGTCTCGTAAACTGGCCGTGATATTTCACACAATGTTTCGAGAGGAATGCCATGGCTTCTTCCATGCTGTTGAACATCCCGTTGTGTGACAGCTTTTTGTCAAAAGGGATAATCACCTGCTTCGTCGGTACGTAAGTGTAAAACGGCAAATCTATGCTCAAAGACGGAATCTTGGGCGGCTGCGGCGGCTGAGACGGCATGGGAGGGAGGACCGGCTGGTTGTATGGATAAGAGTATGTGTTGTGGTATCCTGGTTGATAGTAAACTTGCTGAGCAAACATTAAATTTAAATTTTTATTTTTAAATTGGACATTCAAATTTTGATAACCTCTCAATCTACAAAAGTTATTTTTATATCATTCTCACGTTGCATGTTCCTAAATTTTTCTTTGGTTCACAGAATACAAAAATATAAAATAGAAATGTGCTATACATTGCTTCTGAAGATATATTTTAAAGTTTTTCAATATAAAGAATTTTGTGACAAAACGTTCTTTTTTTGTTTTCATTGATCATTATAGTTTTAATTGTGGATTTGAGATCTATATATTGAGGTATATCATATATCCGAGGAAAAACTCTTCAATGGGCTGATTTATTATTGAAGATTTCTTATATCTCTTTGCTAAGCCATTTCATTTTCCCCATAAACATTATTTACCATAAGGCGATGTTTAAAGAGCTTACTGATAAAATTAGAGAAATATATTTTTATAATTTAATTTATTGGAAATTCGTCATTTTCTTTTTACCAATCAGTACCCCACAGTTTGGGAAATATATTTTTAAACTATAAACCATGTTTTATGGAAATATGTTCATTTTCTTGTTATATATTTCGAATTGCAAAGAGTTATTATTCTGAAATCCATTTACTCATTATGTGTTTTATCTTGCAACCATAGATTTTGCTTGAACTCAAATTTATAATATCAGTGTTTTCGATATATTGATAATAAAACAATAACCAATGAATGGCTCACAAATACTCTTTATGTAGAATCTATTTTAATGCAGTAGAAAGTATATTAATGGGAATTCAAAGATATAATTAGGTTTTTGTAGAGATCAGCCAAAGCACCAAAATACAGTCCGCTGCATCATAAAAAGCAAAACGTGATGTTGTCAGGACATGATGAAATGTTGAAGCAATATCTTTTCTTTCAAAACAAAAGTCAGAGATGAAACACTGATAAAAATTCGAGAGCCTTTTATAACCTCAACAGGAAACAAGGACAAATACAAAAAAACAAAAAATTCAAAAATTTATCATTTTTATTTTATGGATTTTAAGTGATATTCGGTACTTTTAAACGGAGTTTTTAAAGAATTATGTGCTATTTTCGGTTTCTTGAAAATTTTGAAATTAATTCATTGAAGAATTGTATCAACTCTAGGGGTCAGAACCAGATCAAACATGTATGGGCAAATATAACTCTTGTGTGATGCCATACATAGGTGGAGTGTTAAACATATATAATATCGTTTCATATTTTTCATTAACAATTTGATATCAGCTTATTATTGAGTAAATAGCAATATTTATTATAAATATATCACATGCCAACAACATAGTAACATATTACAAATAATACATAATGACCAACTTATACTCATAGCCAATGAATATACTGAAATTAACGATTAATAAAAATAAAGTATTCAAAAATAAAAACGTTGGGAAAATAATTAGAATCATATATACTATTTTATTAATTTAAACATTGTCAAATAAATTGTGAAAAAACGTGACTTTTGATCTTATCCACTTTTTAAAATATGGTTTATTATAACATTTACATAATGGTAATGCTAATTTCGCCAATTTTGGTCGCTAAAAACCAAATTTGAGAGTTAAAACACTTCTTTCATTGAAAATAAAATAAATTTTACTTCGCCCAAAGAAAATTTTCTGTGAAAAGAAATCGCAAATTTGGACTCTATACGTATTTTTGAGTCCATTGATCAAGTTTTTGCAATTTTTCTGTAACCCTAAATTTTCAACCTTTTGCACATTACAAGTTTTCCAAATTTTTTATTCTTGGGCCAAAAAAGGAATTTTATGGAAATACAAATAAATATTTTAATAGATACATTACAGCTCTATATTAATGGCTGATTTAAAATCGAAAATTTCTTATCTAAACCCAAAAATTAACAATTTTTTTCAGGGTGCAAAGGTCGAAAATCAAGGGTAATCGAATACAACGAATCCGACATATATATGATATAAAAAATTGATATATAATATAAATCAATGATTAAATTGGATGATTGCCGATAATAAATTTATTGCTATCTCCATATTTCAAAACAAACAGCCATACTATTTTCCACATGATTTTATTGCTCAAGCATATTACTGTAGAATGTTCGAATCAGGTTAATTTCGTGTTTTTGTTCGGATATCACACATATTGAGATCAAAACATGAATATTCCAGACTATTGACAGTTGGCCCTTTCTATGATACATATAGAGATTACTGATGTTGTTCGATCATGATATTTTGGAGAATATTTTTTGACCATATCTGATTAATCACTTTTTCACTATTTTAACATTAAGAAATATCATTTTTCAAAAAGGCCCAAAGCTTAATGGGCATATCATTGATACAACGATTGATTGCATTCAAATTTGCATTATTGAATTTTTCCTCATTTTTTTTACTAGGTCCATTCTATAGACAGATAGGGCATGTTAAGTCTTAAGTGCAAAATACCTTTTTCAACTTTTGCAAAATTACACTAATTCATTAATGTAGAGTTCGTACCTATTCACATGCATACCAGAAAGAGCGCATATAAGCTAAGATATTTGTCACATTTAAAATAACCAATATTTTTCTTTGATTTTTCATCAATGAAATGCAATATTGAAATCATTGGCCAGAGCTTTCGAATCCAATTATATTCTCTTCACATGCAAACTTTTGACAAATCTTGAAGATCTTTCATTGATTTTACACAGAAATTTTCGTTGTTGAGTCCTCATTATAAGTTTCTAAAACATGATAGTTTAGGGCAATCATAGTATCATCATTATGAAGCTTGATATTTATCCATATTTGATGATATTACTGATTTCTGCGTTGTAAATTATTCAAAATTGTCAACTAACGTCATATTGACAATTTACGTGACAAAAATTATTTGATTTTCGATTTCTTGATGAAAAACTCGAAATTTTACCATTAATATATTTGGAAAAGTGAATACACATGTATAATATAATTGTTTATATCATAAATTCTAAAATTTTGTTAATAGGTTCAATAAATCAAATAAATATCACGTAGATTGTAACCAAGAGCCTTAAGCTATCTAAGCCATCACTAGTTATATAATATTCCATGTCCTTTTGCCTTATATCGTGAGATAAAAATGATGAAAAAAATAAAACGGTGATTTGAGCCATTTCGAGCATAAAACAATCAAAATTTTTCGATGGAAAGTTGTTTAATCACGTGATAATGCTGTGATTCGATTCTTTACAAAATGCAATAAAATTCACGTAACAGGCTCCTTTTAGTTCAAATGCAGTTGCAATTTTATTTTTATTCGAATAAAGACCTTAAATACTGAATACCTCGAAAAATAATCGCGAAAGAACGAAAAACCCTTAATTTGAACATCAAACATAGGCGTAATTAACTCTTTTAAGTCAAAATTTAGACTGCCCACAGTGGGTGTACCACGTACACACGAGAATGAAAGGTTTTTGAGAATATATATTCGAATCGAAATTTAAATCAAGGATTTAAAACCTAAAACATGGATATGTATAGAATACAACGTACATAGAGTGTGGATATAATATAATTAAAGTTAGAAAGAGTGAATGTCAAAAACACGTTTAAATATTAAGAGTACAAATCGCATCTTTGAGACACTTTTATTGTTGATTTTTGATCAGGACTTCTTATGATTAAATCCGAATAAAGTTAATCATGGGTATGAAGATTTTAAATGGTATAAAATGAAAAGGAGGTATAAAAAATAACAATTCAAGCAAATGTGAGTAATGTCTCTGTCGGTGCTAATGGGTTTATCCATTCAGCAGGGCAGCAGCAAGTTACATCACCAAAGAAATCTATTTCATTCGGATCAGCACCACATTCCATTCCGTCGAATATTTTCATGTCGATAACATTAAACATATTCTTGAGGTCACGGCTGCATGGTGGCTCAACTAAATCGAAATGAACAGAAGGCTGAGGGGTTTCGGAGTACTGGACCTCAGGGCTTGATGCGTATTCTGAGCATGAGCTTGACGGTGATTGGCAGCCTGTCGGTTTTACTCTGATGGTCCAAAATCTTTGTTCTAAATAATTGCCTTTAAGGAACGGAAGAGCGTCAATAAGCTCCTTTTTGTGGACTCCGTTCTGAGCCTGAGAATATCCAAGCTTTGCGAGAACGCCGTTGATGTTAGATTTGGATTTATCAGTGAGAATCTGTAATTGCTTAACATTGATTGCCAAAAGACCATTGATCCAGCAGACACCGCAGACCATGCACCTCTTCCAATCGTCTTCATCACCTCTAATGCAGAAATTGTGTATCTTATCTAAGATCGAGTCGAATGTGTCAACTCTGCGATTCCTTTGGTAGCGCATTTTCTCGGATGTCAGCAATTTCCTGAGCTCGAGGTATTTATTTTGATCACTCTCCACTAAAATGTTGAAATATGGAACATCAACGAGCATTTTTTTGTTTTGTAAAATGCCGATAAATCACTCAATCATTGTCACGTTCAAATCTTAATTTAGAAAATTTTGAGATATTTACATTGTCAATTCAAATTTCTTCAGCAATTTTATTACATTTGGGATGTACCATGTTCAAAATATTCATTCTGAAAAAATTGATAATAAAAATATATTCATCGATATATATTATTCTACACTAAAAAGGTATTCACCTTTTGAAAGAATAATTTTCAATAATAAAACCAAATAACGTTTTAAGATGCATTAACTTATGCTACAGATTACGAATTTCTCGTTTTTGGATATCACACCCCTAATTTTTCGGTAAATAAGGGGCTTGTAAATTACTGAAAATTACTTCTAACACACTTTTTCAATATTTAAATTGACAAAGCAACAAAACAGGTTTTCAGAGCTTTTCGTTGGGAATTTAGGCACTGTGTTTAATGGGCATACTGAAAATGCTATTTTTTGCACTCGAAAAGCTTTTTCATGGCAAATTTAGTAATTTCACTAAAACTCAAAATATAATGTGTTGGGTATAATAAAGAGTCACGAAAAAATAAAGTGTTTACATGGCAAATGTATTTCATTTTGACATGTAAAATTAGTTAGCTAATGGTGGAACGATAATGAAAAGGTTATAATTTTTTCACACACGAAGTATCTATTAATGCACTAGCTAATGTTTGATATATTTGCTGAATCAAATGATCTTTGTTATATGAAGCACCACTTTGGCGCAAAGTGGTGCTTCATTGTAAAATGAGTTAACACCAACAACCAGCCCATGGTGCTTGGAGCCGTACTCAAATGTTTCTAAAATGATACACTGAGCTCGTGTGGTGTCAAAGAACGACAATTTAGTGTTGCACCATTTCAATTCAAGAAATTATTTTGAAATTCTTTCAAAATATATTTTCAATCGATTTTAAGGTCCTGCAAATGATTATTTGATGCGTTTATTAAATAATTGTTCAACGAAAAATTAAGGTTATTTGTTAAAAATAAGTTGTTATGTCTGGTGCTCCATAGGCTTCAATCTACTAATCATAAAATTAGTGGGATAGTAAATAACGCATTGCAAAGAACCTAATAGCATATGGTGCATTAACTTTTGCCATACATCTTTCAGCAGATTATACACAATATCGATTTCTGACAAAGAAAATAGCGTAACCACCTTTTTTCATTTACAGTCGGTATTATTTCGGTGTTCAAGATACGATTTCATGCTTAACAAAACATCACCAACATTTCGAGTCAAAAAACATAGGTGCAAGCTAAACAATCAATTGCAAAGATTTAGATTTTAGTTATATATACTTTTTATGCCTACAAAACCAAGCCTCCATTTATCTTTATCAATTTTTGATATCAAAATACGGTAAATTTTTAAGATATTCGAGATCGCAGTGCATATTTATAATATCTGTCTACAATGATCGAATAATATCAAAGTTATATAACATTTTAATACATTTTATTTTCGCAATTAGATATCAGAAGCTATGAACTATTAAATAAGTTTCGATTAACCATAAAATAATCATAATAACATTTTTATTTCAAAATCTCTGGATAATTCTTTCGAAAACGATATGGAGGAAATATCCCATCAAACGAAAAGTGATACTTTACATGTCAAATTTGACAGATAAATCTGACAAATAATAAAAAGGCTGTGACTCCAAAAGTGACTTCATGAAAAAATAATTGCGACTATCTTAAAGACAGCATGAGGACCCATCCTCATGCTGTCCTTGAGACAATCACCGCTAGTTTTTGCTACTCCAGGACGAAATCCGAATTTCAATAATTTAGCCGATTTCGTCCTGGACGAGTTTGTAGGCATTCTTTGCACCAAACCAGACCTGATGTTAGCATTTCAGGTATGTTCTGGTGCAAAGAATGCCTACAAACTTTATTTTTTATTGTAATTGCAAAAAATTAATATCATATTAAAATCGCATAAATGATAACCTTGGTTAATGAAAATGACATATATTTGGTTATAATTCATTTTTATTCAATATTTTTTATTTCAAATTTCACTTTCAAAATCTCTTTCTAAGAAAATTTAATATGATAAATATAACCGAAAACACGTATGCTTTAAATACACATCATCTGCTCACTTCACAGACAACTTTTGAAAATTGGTACAAATATTCAAACTTTGATCAAACTTTCTTCATATCATATATAGCTAAATTATTGAAATTCCGATTTCGTCCTGGAGCAGCAAAAACTAGCTGCGACTGTCTCAAAGACACCATGGGGACCCATCCTCATACTGTCTTTGAGACAGTTGCAGTCTCTCTCGACTTCGCTCTTGTAGGAAAAAGGCAAAATCATATTTATCACTTTTTATGATTGAGACCCTACCCCTCAAATCCGACATGTAAAGTGCCACTTTTCATTTGACGGATTATTATACGCTAAAACATTGCAATATTATATAATGCATAAAATTTAAAATGCAATCTTTCAAAAATCTTCTTTTCTGATTTTCAAAATCGTTGGTAACATCTTAGTCTACGATACTTTTCATCAAAAATTTTAATAACTTTTTATTCGTTATTTCTAAGCTTGCGATTTTGGTTTTCGAAAAATAACCTTTGATTACGATATGCTTTCGATTATGGCTTGTCTAAAATTGATACACAAAGTCGGCGAAACTCGTTTTTTAACTCACTGGATTAACTTTTTGCTAAGTTATTGAACCCCAATGTACAAAATCCTGTTGTGCATGATATATTAAAGAATTAGCTAACAAAGTCTCTATTTCATTAAAATATTAGATATATCTTGCATCAAAAACTTTGATTTGCCATGATGTGCTTTACTCATTATAATATATTATATTCCCATTGTATAGCATTTTTATAACGTAAAATAGTTTGTTGTCGATGATAAATAGGTAAATCTAATCACAAATATGCTTTTTTTTTGAAAAAAAGTATTCCAAGTGTTCACACATAAGCTCTGTGTGTTATTCTCCCAAAAATAATGATGACTCTTTTTTGAGCGGCTAAATTTGACAAATATATTAAATTGAGAAGAATAGAGCAGGAAAATTTGAAACGAGTCATCATAACAGCAAAGCAATGCTTCGGTTTTTTCTGCGGTTATTTGAGAGGAATTGAGAGAAATTTAAAACCGAAAGCACACCCTTTGCTTTGTAAACTCACCAACACCCTGTTTTAGAAGCTCTGACCAGCTTTTCGAAGCTTTTATTAAAAATAGCCTTTTCAAGCAAAATAATGCATTTCTGCGCGAAAACCATGTCAAAACGAGGTGATTTTTGGATATCATTACTCGATGATTTAAGAAAAATCAAAATCTGAGACGACAATATGATGATAAACACATAATAGATGCATTTTGTCGCTTTAGAATATCATAAAATGTTTTTAAAATCGTCAGAAAGTAAAAATGGTTTTTAAGGTTCTATTTTTTTCGTACAGTAAAGCAAAGCAAATAATTCAATACTGCTTTATGCTTTCTCCCAATTGCTCTAACCGAAAGTATATATATCCGACCACTCATTTTTTGTTGCCCTGGGATATACACTTTTCGGGATACGTCGGGATTTGACACTTTTCTAGCAGATTTTTTACAAATTACATGTCAAAATTAAGTTACATAAATTTTGCAGAGGTTAAGGCTATTCGTTAGGCCAAATCTTTAAAATCATGTTAATTATTGTATTTAGAACATGTCTATCTAATTTCATAAATTGTGTCACATTTTTAGTGATAGAGAATCCCTATCCCAAGCAATAATTTTTATTTGTAAATTATTCAATTTTTGTTAAGCTGGGATGTGCTATCCCATCCCAAAAGCAGGATGATCTGACATGTTTTATTTACATGTCAGAAATGCATGTACATAATTAAGGGCTATCTAATATGCTTTATAATGCGCGTTTTATTTTTCTAATACCATTATTTGTCATATTGCTAAAATAAAAATTCAAAAAGTCACGTTTTTAAGGTTTGGGATACGGGAGGGATAAGTTTTTGGATCCCCATTACTTTGGAAAAAAGTCGGATCTATACCGAAAGCATTTTGCGCAAGCTACGTATCTGCATGTGTCCTCTAAGTCAGCATGCGGCGGTTATACGCAAAGCAAGTTATTTTTTTACTGAATAGGCAAATTTTGCTCGCTTGCCGCTTTGCGGAACGCCCGGTTCTATTGGGAGGGGCTTCGCCCCTCCCAAACCCACCCCTGTAAAATCATCCACCAAAACAGAATTGAATGTCACATTTTTTATTTGAATGCTTTGACATATTTTAGATGCATGAAAAGAGTTAATATGAAACATGTAATTATCATTTGATAAGAAATGAAAAAGAAAATTGATGCTAAAAAACATGAAATGAAGACAAAACTCGCAGAATTCCTCCAAACTTACTAGCGAAACATAATCCAAAGTTTGGGGATTTAAAA
>JALKBU010000269.1:0-52969 GCA_023091735.1 Trichomonas tenax
GATGGGATTTGGATTTGCAGCTGTAATAATGTAAAATTTTAGAATCTTAGATTTGGCAATGAAAAAAAAAATTATGCGCTGAGACACCATCTTTCCTCAGCGCTGCATATTAGTGCATACATTTATGTTGGAAATCGTATATTTTTGGACGATTTGAAATGCAAACAATGATTTGATAGATAGATATATAGACTGTGCCACTTATACCACTGGATAGACAACTATCAATAAGTACATGAGAGTACTTTCAAATCGAAAAAATATTGATCAGATAAAAAGTTATGAAGGTCGCGGGACTACACCGTAGAAGGAAAATTTTTCCCTTTGACAACATGAAAATTTAAAATGCAGGCCACGAATATTAACGCTATTTTCGCATCAACAATGCAAAGAGCTCCCACATTCTCTTGCATCTTCCACACAAAAGAAATACCAAGAAATCCTCAACACATATAAATGAATACTTCATCGATGTAATTCTTTCCATCATCAATACTGTAACAGAAGAGAACAGTAATGTTTTCATCGAAGTCAACAAATTGACTTGTCATTGTTATATTCTCACCCGGTGCATATGAAGGATTGAACTTTGTAATAAACTCAACTCCAGAGTTCTTCTTGACTACGCTTTTCGAAAAAGTGAAAAAGTGTGTCCTGAGTTCCATGTCCAGTGTTCTCCGGTGTGTGCTCCATGTTCTATACAGGCCCGGGCAATATGAATTGGAATATAGTTGACTATAGTCATTATTAGAGATAGATAAAATTTAAATCAAATTTTCAAACGCTCAGATTTGATTAATTAAAATAGATACAGCATTCTGCACATGCGTATATCAATATATCTGTATTTAATTTTCAACCCCCAAATATTGGATGCATCCTCTATTCAAATACAGTGTCGTCCACCAAGTGTATCACAGGTGTAATTTTCGAGGATTTTCGAAATGCGTATTCTTGACTGCGAATGAGAGAGAAAGTTCTTCAGACTTTGATAGTGTCTGATTCATTCTTGAAACTAAGATATTGTATGTTGTATCTCCCCAAGGCATATTGTTAGTGTGGATGGAATTGTGCCACTCGGCAACTGAAATACTGTGATATAGATGATCTCAACTTCGCTTCCGATTTTGCATGCAAATTTGAGTTTGCTACCAATATCAACATCACGAACACTGCCACTGAATATTAACTTCTCATGGTAATTGTATGGACATGTCTTCATATGAGAATTCGTATGTCTTCTCTTCTGATGAAAGTCCAAACTCATCGACGATGAAAACACTGATGTTGTGCATTTCATATTCAAGTGATGAATCAATTGGGATATGGCGAACAATTGGAAAATCTTTAATCATGATTGGAAGCATCTCTTCAAGGCGCTTTGGTTTTTGATCTAACCTATGATGGATCCTGCAATTCGAGTCGTCTGTGATTAAAGCATCAAACTCGATATACTCATTGATTGAGTAGTTTGTTTTGATCGGCTTCCATTCAGTGATGATCGGAGGTCTGTTTGTAATAACCTAAAGTGTTGTTCTTCCATTCTTTGTACTTGATGTTGATTCTGCCAAAAGTGAAACTGTGTTTCGCTTGACTTCGATTGGGAGAGTTGCATTAAATTTAAACATCGGAGTTGTATAATTATCGAATGATTCCATTGATAATGTCGCATAGAACAAACACAAACGTGATAGAAGTTGATTACAATCATCAGCAATTTCACTTCTATCACTAGGAGCTTTGAAATACTTCGAGAGTTCAGAGATTCAAAATGGAAAAAGCAAAAAGAAAAATACATCAAATCGAGATCGAACGAGTATGTTTTCATATCTTATTCTTCTTTCAATTCAGTGAGAAAGGAATTTCTGCATATTCTTCAATTTTCAAGAGTCCATTTGCGACACAAAGATTCAATCAAATTGTTGACCTTAAAAGTCCACAAGAACATGGGATTACGATTCTTAAAGGGGGCAAAATCAAAACAACTCTTCTTAACTTAATTATATTTATTCATAATTTGAGCGAACAAACACGATGCTAAAATAGAACGAAATTTGGGAACAAACGTTTTTATGTTTCCTTTATTGTTGATGAAAATAAAATAAATTAACTCAGCAACACATTCTTGTGTAGAAAGATGTGAAAGATTGAGAAAAAGTGAATTTGTTGTTATTACATAAACAGGGTTCTTTGATGTTGTATATGAAACATCATTGTTATAAATAAAACAATTATCAACATCAAACTTTCCCCACATCATTTCATCATTGTAGAACAAAGTTCTCCCTGAATTTTTTGAAAAAACACAAAAACTTATTAAAAGATCACAGCCCCAATTACCAACAATTCCACAACCATCATTAGAAACAATTTCTTTGTTCTCAATAACATTGCATTGAGAAACAAAATGTGAATTTTCCAAATGAAACATGATGCCTCCTTGATTAGCTGTGTTATTAAAGATTGAAGTGAAATTAATTTGATGAGAAGATGGACTATTACAATCATATCCAGGCTGATAAACACATTTTGCGTTTGAAATATTTGTGGAATCAACAATTTGTTTCCCATAATAAATAAGAATGGATCTCGAATATCCATTACACTGCGAAACAGAACTCTCAACAATATAACTTTCTTCTGAATATGAAGTATAAACATATGAGTGACATCCATTATTATGTCCAGATAAAGAAGAATTTATGCTGCAAACGCGGTATTGGACACAAGAACCATATTTAACGTATATAGATCCTCCATTTTGAGTGGATTTTGAATCTGAAAAAAATGTTTCTGAAGTTAAAACGTTATTTCCTTCTGAATTAGTGATGTTGATGGCACTGCTCATGTCGTGGAAAACAGCATTCAAAACGTAGATGTTTCCTTTCTGATTGACGTAATCAGAAGTGTTGTGAACGGAAGGAGTGACATCACTGCCGTAGAATCTGTCCCAGACGTCATCGTATGAATGAAGAATAAAAAATTGTTTTTCTAATTTCAGTTGTTTTTACTGAAACATACATTTTTTCTCAATTTCATTTTTGAACGAAGAAGACACAACTTTCGTCTTTATTCTCATAACAAAACATGTGGGTTGGATAAAATATCGATTTGAAGTCTTTGTCGAAACCTTTCGAGAAGGTAGCTTCTTGCTTGAACAACTCCTTCTTGTGGAATCCTGATTCAACGAGATGCTTGACTAAAAATGTATATGATGTCTTGTCATAATCAGGTTGTGTGTTTGGATAATTATGAAGTTATAGGAATTAAAAATAAGTTTAATTGTTAGACAAAGTTATGGAATTCCCATCAAAGAACACGATGGAATGGAGTCTATCTAGATATATCATATAATAATGTATCTAAGTCTAATAACACTGCATGCTTTTTTGCATTAAATTACTTTTAACAAAAAGATGAAATACTCAAATATATAAACATGTACATGATAGCTTTATATATAGAGCCTCATGTAGCATATAAAGGTTGTATAATAATCAAATTCTTAAATAGCACAGAGGCAGTATGATTCGTTCTTTACCCCCGAGAAAAAAGGTTATATGTTGTAATCATTGTATTTTGGATTAAATTGTTTATTATTCATAATTGGTGGCACCATATTTAAATCAATCAAACTTTTTAATCAAAAACAATGAATTCATGGATTTTCAAAATTATAAACGGATTTTGAAATTGAGTCAAAAATAATCGTTGTGAAAACTAACGAAGTTTTATTTCTCAAAATACATTTTATCATTCCTTTGGTTATAATTATGTATATAATGAAGTTTTTATTGAATATAATTTTTTTGATATTTTGTAAACTCAATATTATTCTCCTCTGATATAATATTTAATTGTTTTGTGCCCAAGCGATGTCAGATTTTAGAATACTTTCGATGGATGAAGAGCAACGCAAGATCAAGCTCGGAGTTCTCGATATTTCTCATTTAGAAGTGAAAACGCACGAAATCAAGACAATAAATCACGTTGCCAATGATGTGTACATCGGTGTCGCTACAGATTGCATTTTTGTATTCGATCACCGACGAATTAAAGAATATTATTACAAAAGACTCAAAACAGGTATTTATCTCAATGAAATACGTCTGTTCCTCGGTATAACTGACGGAAAATCCTGTTTTTGTTATGCAACGAATAACGTATTCAATAGAATTCAAGATACAGACATTGATCCACTTGATAAATGCGTTCACACGATGCAGTATATACCAAATCACTCTCGTTTGATAACAATTGGTGAACATTTGATGATTTGGAATTTTAAATATATTCCTTCGCCTCCTACCATTGAATTTCAACCGGCAAAGTTAATTATTACTCGAATTAACGTGATTTTCTACAATACTAAAGTACAAATCATTAATCCTCCAGTTTTAGATCAAAGAACTGGCGAAATATTCGTTTGTAACGCAGATGGAAACTTGAATGTGTATTCAAAGGATGGGGAATACAGAGATACATACTTTAATATGCTCGACTACAATCAATTTGCATTTGATTATTTTCCACAAACAGGAGAATTGTTATCAACAAATCCATCAAGCGGGTTAACACTATGGCACACCAAGAATATCCAAATCGCTCAATATACGATTCCATCACAATATATTACTTCATGCAGATTTATCAATGAAGAGTTCGCTATTATACTTACTACGAATCAGCATGTTATTCTTGCAGACTATAGAACTGGATTTTCGTATACGTGCTTCATTTCTGATCAATATGTCACAAGATTTTATGTTTTTAATTCTTTCGTTTATATCATTTGCAGAAATGAAATTCGAGTTCTAAAACCTATAATGCCGTGGAGACTGTGGACAAGAACTTCAATTCCTCCTGTTTTTGTTCAAAGAGTTCCAAAATGGAAATCAGCCGCGAGAATTTTAGTGTTGTGCCAAAATTCACAAGTTCGATTATTATCACCAAGAAATGGACAGATTATGACAGCATTGACATTATCCAATACAGATCCTGTTCAATCTATTTTTTATGACAGAGGGTTTGAAAATCATTTCCATGATCAATTGTTTTTTCTCTTCAATGATGGAAAAACATATATTTTCAGTACTGGAGAAAGTCCATGCATCGAAGTTGGACATATTTCTCTGAAAGCTACATCAATGATCACTGTTTGTCTTTCTAACAACAATAACAATAGTTTGTGTTATGTATTAGGAACAACATTAGGTCACATCATTTTTCTCGATTATGAAACACTCAAGCAAACATCTCATGCGTTCATCACAACATTGCCTATAACAAAAGTTTTAATGCATAATGAAACAAATTCATTGATCGTTTTATCAAATTATGAAGTTTATCGATATTCATTCGAGCAAAATGCAGTTATATGCAAATTAGAATGTTTGTCAAATGACATTGCTGAAATTTTCAATGATCTTCTTTTCTTGCCAAACAGCAGTGGTGGAATGAATGTTATTGATATCAAGGATCAAAATAATTTTGTCTTCAATAAGCAGATAAGTGCAGCAAGCTTCCATTCGGGAAGAATAACAGGAATTTCTAAATGTTATGATTATTTGTTGACATCATCAGAAGATTGTTCAATTCGAATCTGGACGCGAACGATGTCACTTTATGCATCGATCGAATTTCCTGTTCCAATCTTATGCTGTTGCTTCTTGAATGGAAAACGCGACATTTTAGTTGGTGCAGATGAAAATTTAATGATCATTGAAGGAAGAATGTTATTCGAAAGAATTGAAGAAGAAGATCTTGATTATGATAATTTCGATCGATTGAAGGACGAATTAATGCAGAGTCTTGTTCGATTCCCAATCGACGAAGAGGAAGAAGAAAAGCAAGAGAATTTGTTGAAACCAGTCAAACAGCCGAAAGTCAATAAGAAATCTATAAGGCGACAATTCATGGAACGAATGCTTGAAGAAAGACGAAATAGACTTGAACTTCAATCCACATTTAATGAATGGAAACCAATCGAAAGTGAAATCACACAACCAATTGATGACTTAAATCTTGCGATGGACGAAGAGATCAAACGTGAAGAAGATCGTAAAAAGAAGGAAGAAGAAGTTGAAGAAGCTCGCAGAGAAGCTAAACGAAAGCAAGAAGAGGAAGAATATGAATATGCAGAAGTGGAAGAAGAGGAATTAGAAATTCCTGTTAAAACAACACCACTCAAGTCAATGAAATCCAAAGCACCTCCACAAATTTCGACAAACACACCAAAAGTCAATAATTCATCATCAGCATCACCAAAGAGTCCAAAACAGAGCAGTTCTATAAAATCTTCAAAATTTCCCAAAGAAACGAAAACAGAAACAAAGAATCAATCAAAAACAAATCCTTCAAACGCAAAAACACTTAAACCGAAGACAAAGATTTCAAAATCTCCATCAAATATCAGATCATCTGATAAATCTGTTTCAAATATCAATGAAAAATCGGATTCTGATGATAATAATGTCAATATAAATCAAAATGGAGATGATTCAGATTCAACAAATAACTCAAATGAAGAAAATAAGAACAATGAAAGCATAAAACCTCTTCAGATAAAACCAAAAACAGCTCCAAAGAAAGTAAAACTTGTTTCACCAAGAAGGAAAAAAGAAATTTCGAAAAGTCCTGCTAAAACAGGAAACTTCAATTTCGATCTCAAAACGAATCTTACATATAACCGAAGTGAAAGTACTGCATCAGAAGATGAAACTGCGCTGCAATCAATGCAAAGTCTCCAAAGTTCACAATCGAATCAATCATCTCAAGGTGTTAAACAAAGTCGAACCATTGAAAAGATTGAAGGAATCAAACTAAATAAATCATCCGATAAATTGCAAATTAAAGAAAACGAAGACAAAATCATTACATTGAATGTTGAAGAAATCCAATTCAACAAACAGTCGAAGAAAGCGAAAATCACCGCAAAAGTATCAACGAATCAAAATAAAATTGGAAAAGTCACACAAGAATATCCTCAACAAGAAAACGTCAATCAGAATATTTCTAAGACTAGAGAAATTGTTGAGAAGAAGAAACCAAAGACAGAAACAGTTCCAGTTTTCAGGAATGATCCAGATCGATATGATTATTCTGTCAATGTTAATAAGAAATACGAAATCGCCAACAAAGCACCAAAAGAACCAGATTTTGTTTCTGAATCATCATCGCGAAGGAGGAAAACGAAACCGAAGAAACTTAATTCTATCCAAAATGAATTCAAGCATGTAAATTCACTTGAAACAATCGAAGTTCAAACTGATGAATCAAAAGATTCTCCAAAGCATCATTTACTCAACAAACAGTCTGAACAACAGCAAAACATAAATAAACAAAAGCAAATCATCAAGAATGTTTATGTTAAGAGGCCAACATCACCTCAGCCTGTTAAGCGATATATCATTCTTGGAATATTTGAGCGTCAAGAGAAGAGGAGGAAGCGCGCTTCAACACCACCACTAATGAACACGAAGATTTTTGACTATGATTGTCCATATAATATCGTTTACGACATCGAAGAGATAAAAAGCCAAACAGAAAGAGGAGAATCGAAATATGCAGTCGTTCTTGAACGTAAGGCAAAATTAGATTCAACACTCAATCCAGACTTAAATTGCTTCAAACCCGATATATATGAGAAACCAGAAACTAAGTATATTTTCAGAGAAAGTGACAATGTTGTTGATTTTGATGATATCGTCAATCACATCATGAACATTGAAATTCTTCGAGAGTTCAGAGATTCAAAACGGAAAAGCAAAAAGAAGAATACGTCAAATCGAGATCGAACGAGTATGTTTTCGTGTCTTATTCCTCTTTCACTTCAGCGAGGAAGGAATCCTGCATATTCTACAATTTTCAAGAGTCCATTTGCGACACGAAGATTCAAACAAGTTGTTGACGTTAAAAGTCCACAAGAACACGGAATCATGATTCTTAAAGGAAGCAAAATCGAAACAACTCTTCCTAAATTACAATAATTGTTTTTATATAAATAAATTTTGTTTGTATATTTCTCAATAAGGCTCCAGTACCATGTTTCAGTAGTATATGAAAAATATCATTCTCATATAGGGTGTCTGGAGGTGCGTATCTCGAGGCTAGAATATGCTAGGAAGAT
The DNA here is from genome assembly GCA_023091735.1 of Trichomonas tenax. NCBI lineage: Eukaryota > Parabasalia > Trichomonadida > Trichomonadidae > Trichomonas > Trichomonas tenax. Next base: position 8,129 of record JALKBU010000269.1, read on the forward strand.
TTCAATTGCATAGGATTATAGTTTAGTCATAGTACATACCTCTATTCTTAACCATATAGTCCGATCTCGTAAGCCACTCATCAAAAACGTTTTGCAATTTTTTGAGGAATTGCCTTGCAAATTTTCTCCACTATTTCCAAAACCTCATCGCCAGACTCTCATGATACTACTTTTAACATAAATTTGATATCCCCAAATATGCAGAAGTCTGTTTGTGCTATACCGGATGAATAAGCTGGGTGAGGAAGGATGTTGATGCCGTTGCGCTCGCAAAAACACCGAAACTTTTTGCAGTATGGGGTCTGACATTGTCCATATGGAGATGGATTGTTTGACGACTCCTGCTCTCCTACTTGTATAAGGTGTATAGAGGTGTGTGCGTATCTCAAGACACAAAAATGCTTATGATATAACATGCATATTAGTAATATAGAGCTTATGTTACATTATAACAATTATAACAATATTACTAACAAATTTGCAAGGCAATTCCTCAAAAAAAAACTGCAAAATTTTGTCAGATTTTTCCCCAGACCAACTTTCAATTTGCAATCTTTTTCTCTGGAGGATCTTGCACACTGGCGAGTAGCTAGAACAACTGTCATGGAAGAACTGTTTCAGTTCTTCCATAATTTCTTTCTTTGTTAGGTTCTTGGCGTCGAGATAATAAACAATCAATTTGAATTCCATTAAAAAAATGAAAAATTAACCCACATTAAGGTCAAAATATTGGGGCGCTTTTTACAAATCAGGGTCAAACATGATATTAGAATATGATTTAAAGCTTGGTATTACTATATTTAATAATGTATAATAAGCTCTATTTGTGGGTGTTAGTTGCAGGTTTCTAGCATATTTGTGCCCTGAGATACGCACCCACTTCTGGACACCATATATATGCAATATATTTCCTGATTAAATGACTCTGAAATTTATATTCTATTATGAGTGAGTAACAGCTGTATGGAGTGGGAATTTGGATAAAAATTTTTCCTATTTTTGGAGAATACTGATGTTTTATACCCTTGAAAATTTATCCATTATAAAATCATGTATTTATATTGGAGGTACAAATTTTTCTATAATTTATATAATTTTTGATTTTTCAATTATCGACATCTGGACATTAACCGAAAGTTTATATCATAGTATATAATTTTTTATAATACATGTATATATTCTATTAAACTTTTGAGTCTTTTAATTCGACTTTGATAGTTTTTCCCAACGCCTTAAATATTCAGAATTATATTTAATTATTCTCATTTATAATATGGAATAAACAAATACGATGCTAAAATAGAACGAAATTTGGGAACAATTGTTTTTATGTTTCCTTTCTTGTTGATGAAAATAAAATAAATTAACTCTGCAACACATTCTTGTGTATAAAATGGGGAAAAATTTATTGAAAGTGATTTTGTTGTTGTTACAGAAACAGGGTTCTTTGATGCTGTATATGAAACATCATTGTTATCAACAAAACAATTATCAACATCAAACTTATAATTGCTTTGGTGATTGTAGAACAAAGTTTTTGCTGAATTTTTTGAAAAAACACAAAAATTTATTTCAAGATTACACTACCAATTTTTAACAATTCCACTATCACTAGGAACAATTTCTTTGTTCTCAATAACATTGCATTGAGAAACAAAATGTGAATTTCCCCAATGAAACATGATGTCTTCTTGATTAGCTGTGTTATTAAAGATTGAAGTGAAATTAATTTGATGAGAAGATGGACTTTCACAATCATATGCAGGCTGATAATCACATTTTGCGTTTGAAATATTTGTGGAATCAACAATTTGTCTTCCAGAATAAAGATTAATGGAACTTTTATGTCCGTAACACTGCGAAATAGAACTCTCAACAATATAACTTTCTTCTGAATATGAAGTATAAACATATGAGTGACATCCATTATTATGTCCAGATAAAGAAGAATTTATGCTGCAAACGCGGTATTGGACACAAGAACCATATTTAACGTATATAGATCCTCCATTTTGAGTGGATTTTGAATCTGAAAAAAATGTTTCTGAAGTTAAAACGTTATTTCCGTCTGAATTAGTGATGTTGATGGCACTGCTCATGTCGTGGAAAACAGCATTCAAAATGTAAATGTTTCCTTTCTGATTGATGTAATCAGAAGTAGATGTTTCCTGCTGAATTAACAGAATCAGAAGTTTTGTGAACGGAAGGAGTGACATCGCTGCCGTAGAATCTGTCCCAGACGTCGTCGTATGAATGAAGAATAAAAAATTGTTTCACCAATTTCTGTCGTTTTCACTGAAACAAACATTTTTCTCTATTTCATATTATAATTATAATTAAAGAGATACTGTTTTATCTTTATTTCAATCAAAAAAAACATCAAAATAATTCACTTTAAGCAAGCCACAATTTATCGATTTCACTATTATGTTTGCATCAACCCCATTAATTTCAATTTAAAACTTTATTCTTTTTCTATTCTCTCATAATTAATTAAGCTCAAAAATTGCATACTTCTTTAAATCTCGAAATTTAAAGAAGCTGTTTGTTTATAATGCTATGAGACAACTAAAGCGAGCGTTGAGGATTGATAAGTAACACATCGCATTTTCTACGACTCCCTGACACTGCTGTGTCACCCTACATCATAGAAACCTCAGAGATTCGAAGAAAATGGAGATTTGTCAAAAGACGTGGAACAAGCGAGAACTGAGCTAATACCGATGACGCCAACAGTCAGCAAACCATGAAGTGAGAAGATCAGCTTCATATCTCTGGTTTGCTGATCATTGATAACTTGAATGTGATGAAAATGAAAGAATGTCATGACAAACAAAAAATAATCTCTATTTCATCTTTGAAAAAACTTTTCTCACTTCTCTTACATATATATCGTTTTATTCTCATCAAAAAGAATAAAAATATCAATATAATTTGTAGAAATCGATTAATGAATTATTTTTCGTTGAAAGCAATTTCACTTTAAATCTGCATCAACATGATGATTGTCAAAATGTGATACATGTGTTGCTAAATATGTCACAATGTTGATTCCCCTTCATGAAGGATGTGATGGCCAAATTGCTATATCTGGAAAATCACCTTACTGTTTCATTTTTTTAAAAAAAAATAATTCGCAAGAAAAAAAATTTATGGAGCATCCTCATTTGCTGATTCGACTTTCTTATATTTTTTGATTCCACCAAATGCAAAAAGCCAAACGCAAACTGCAATTATTGCAATTACAAGAATTACAGCGATGACAATACCGACAATGGCAGCAGTGCTGAGTCCTTTCTTTTCGACTTTGTCAGTTGGAAATGTTGTATCAACATCATTTTCGGTGAATGTTCCACCCTCTGTTGATAAAGTAGCAGTAATTTCTGGAATCAAAAACTCTTGCTCTTCTTCATTGATCTGTTTTGCATTCGAACTCCGTGAAGCGTCAACCCACATGAATTTTGATGTCATTGATAACTCATTATTTGAGGGATCAATTTTAGTTCCTTGTGAAAGAGCTTCTTGGATATATTCAGTGACATTAACGGTCGTGTAGGCCTGCATCCTCGTTCCGTATCCAATTTCTCCTTTTAGAGGCCAATCGGTTGGAGTTAAAAATGAAACATAATCAAGTTCAAAAGAAACTCCTCTTTGACGCTCATAACTAAACTTTTTCCTGTTTAGTCCTGAGATTAATGCATTTGTCCATGTGAATTCAGATTTGGTAAAGTATGTTTTGGTGTTAATTGAGGTTTTAGATTTAATTCCAAAGCTCAAATCTCCTTCCTTCTTCGTAGAAACAATACTTTTGAAACTAGTGGTAATATCAGAGTATTCATTTTTCATCTTAAATATGTAAGATGGAGGAACACCCATTATTTGAACTTTGCAAGTAGATTTTTTGCCAATACATTTAATAATTGTGAATGGCTCTTGAATGGAGAATTCTATTACAGCCTCCCTATATCCAAGGGATGCTACTCCTCTTTTTGTGTTATTCGAAAATTGCCAATAGTATCCTTTGTTTGTTTCATATTTATAAATTGCGTTTGAGATTTCCCAATCATCATCTGCACCCAAAAAGATACTTCCGAAAATGCATTTTGGTTGAGCTTTTGTCACGTAAATGGTTCTGATGTCACCGTATTCAGGACTGTCTAAATATCCAGAACACTCTTTTTCATATGGATTAGAAGGCGCCCTCATTGTCCTGACTAGCCTTGGTTTTTCTGTTTGATTGCGGATGACCTGCAACGCAAGGAGATTCCTGTTCATCCAAAAATGAAATATTTTATAACTTTATAATTAAATTGATGCCAATTTCTGAATTAACAACGACTTGAGTCGTAACGCAAAACTTCAAGATTAATAACCCTATGTATTGACGGTGAATTTTTTAAAAAATAAAAATGAAGTTCAAACAAAAAAAAATTAAGAAACCATTAAAATCAATTGCTGGTTATCAAAGTTTTATCCTCAATTAAGGATGTCGTTTTGGAAGATTATTATGACTTTGGAAGAAAAAAATGACAAAGTAAGAAGATTTTTTGGAAAATAAAAGTAACAATTATTTAAGGAGTAGTAATAAATAAAGAGGGATAGCATAATAAGTTGTAAAGTAAATCGGCTATTAGCATCCTGATTAACTATCTAGCACATGGTAAATATTTTAATGAATTTTTGTTACTAATCAAGATCTGATCAAAAATAATGGAAAACTTTGAATCTTACCGATTTTCTTCTGCCGAACATTGAGTATTTGATGTCGTTTTGCGAATTTCTAATTTTTTATAACGTTTTCGTGAGTTTTTTATAAGACTGCGTGCTTCTGGAACTTATGACAGTGTGCTGCAAGGTTCGATCCAGCGCATTGTAGGCTTCAAGAAAAAGGCCAACAGATCTGTAGAGATTTGAATTTTCGATGTTTTGGAGATCTAGTTGAAATTTTGGGTGCTCTGATTGAAGAGATTGCCATCACTTGATGATGGCTTGCAGAATCGAATTAAAAATAAACATTGTTGTGAACGATCTTCCTATCTTCCAAAATTATTGGAAAGAAAAAAAATTCTATCGTTCAATGGCTTTTTCCAATTTGATTACAAATTACATCAGCAGTAATATTACGCAAAAATGATTTTTTCATATCGTCGCCATTCAATTCCAAATTGATGTAATTGAAACCATGAGGCTATTTTAAGACCAATACGAATGAATCATTCTAAATCTTCCTTCCATCCTAAATCTTCTCCTCTCAATATTCACTAAATTTCATGAAGTTTCTCGGATCTTCCAAGGTCTCAATAATCTTCCAAAAATTGAACAGAGAAAAGTAGCTCTGTTCGAATATATAGCCGACAATTATGCTTTGGCAAAGTGACACATTTTGGGTGTTTCGTGGACACTCAAAATATAAAAAAATCGGGCCTTCGGCGCTGAAAGCTTTGCAAAACCCTGCAATTTTTTTGGAGAAAAAAAACTATTTTTTGGTCACTTTTTGATATTATTTTGAACAAATTTGAGATCGAATTTTAGTGGATATATGTAATCTGTGTGTATTATATTGATGAATGGCTGATTTATTTTTGACTTTTTCGACACATGATGGACCAAATCATATCCCCATTATTGAACGAAAAGATGAGCTGCAGATTCTCTTTATGATTTCTAGTTTAATCATATTATTAATAATTCATGTATATCTCATTGATGAATGAATGATGAATTTAAAAAAAAAAAAAATGATCAAAAATGTTGAAAAAAATATAAACACTTTTATTATAAAATATGCACTTACTTCTCAGCAATCTTCGATTCCAATGCTAGCAAATACTTCTTTCGATCAATACCACATGAAAATCCGCCAAGTCCATCTTTCGCGAGACATCTGTGGCAAGGAATGACAATAAGTATCGGATTTTTGCCGCATGCATTTGCTACAGCGCGTGTTGCTTTAGGATTTCCAATTTGTTCGGCGATATCTGTATAAGATTTAGTTTTTCCCCAATCAATAGTTCTGAGTGCAGACCACACGCGCTTCTGGAAGTCTGTACCTTCTGGTGCAATCTTGAATGTGAATTTGTTTAGTTCACCATTGAAATATTGTTGCATTTGTCGTTTGCACTCTCTAATGATGAGTGGAGCATCTCCCTGTATGACAGTCGCCTTCCTAAAGTCTATGTTTGTTATGCAATCGTCTTTGCTGACGATTCTCAAATCTCCAAAAGGAGAATTGATGACATCAACAAAACTCATTTTCTAATTTTTAATTTTAAACGGCTATATTTTGACATGTAATGTTTCAAATATTTATAATCGTAGCTAATAATATTTCTCATTATGTGCATACACCGCTGCCCCCATTTCCACTTGATGCTCCCCAGCATTCATATGAGTAAGTTCCTGATAATATTTGTATTTTAATGGGTTCAGATTCATAATATGATGTTCCTTCGCAACCATATTCAAACTGCCTATTTCGAGGTGATAGCAATTGTACCTGTATTGATATTTATCATTAGAAGGATCGCCATTCTCTAAATTTTCTTCGTTGTATTTGGGTTTTCAAAATTTTCTATGTGATAAAAAATATTTACTTGGCAAAAAAAATAATTTACATGACATAAGTACTTTTTTATGTAAAGATTATTTGGCTCAATATTCATGTAAGCAACACTGCACAGTGTGTGTTTTTAGTAGTATACAGATTGTAATTTATCATGGGTGGACAAAAATTTGTCCTCCCATGATAAATTCCCAATCTGAGAATATCTATAATTATAACTTCCCTAATATATATAAAATAAACAATTTTCCTATAATTTATATCGAAATCATAATAATTTCTTATAATTTGTTATTAAAATATATTGTTTAATTAATAATAAAAATTCTTATGGTAGGGATTTATTAATGGTTCCTAGAAATTTGTAAAATAAAAAATAATTTTATTAGTTATGAAAAAATTTACCCAATTTCACAATACTTTAGCCACAGGTCTAACGCAGGGGGTGTCAGGAATTTTGATTAAAGTTTGGTTGTTTGAAATATCGCTGATGTGTTTTTCCCTTTTTTGAGTCACCTTTCTGTAGACAAAATTTTTAGTGTCACCATTGAATAAAAATGATAACAATTCTTATTGTTGTGATTTAAAAATTAATTGTTTGGAGATATAATAAACGGTTTTGACAATAAATTTTTTGATGGAAGTTGATTCTTTAGACTTTGTTTGGTCCATTGAGAATTTTTCGAATGAATCTCAAATTATTGAACTCCTTTCAATGAGGTCCAAGAGATTCATTAACTTTAAAATCATTCCTAATCTTGATGAAAAATTTAAAATAATTTCACAATTTCTAGACGGTTCTTTACCTATTTTTGCACGCATTACAGTTCAGATACAAAGTTTGGGACCAAATGATGAACAATTATCTAAATCTGTTGATTGGGAAATTAATACTTCGAATATGAGCTGCATTTTTGAATTTGATCATACGCCAAAGGAACTCACAGACATGGTTTATATATTTCAAGATGAAATGATGATATCAATCGATATCAAACTTTATGAATCAAAAGTAAATGTCGAAAATAAAGAAAAAATTGAAGAAAGTTCAAAATCAAATACAGAAGATTTGAAATTCAGTGGATTGATTAATCAAGGAGCAACATGTTATATGAATTCTTTACTTCAATCAATATATCAAATTCCTTATGTGAGAAAATTGATTTTTGAAACCGCTCCAAACACCGATAAAAATTCGATTTACAGTGCAATTAGACAAATATTCTCAATAATGCAGATGAGAAAGTCAACTGTATCGACTTTAGCTCTTACAGATGCTCTCAATATGAGCTATGATGATCTTTTGCTGCAGCAAGATATTCATGAATTCTCTGATGTCGTTAATACTGCTCTTGGAGACATAATCAAAGTCTATGATGGAAAATTAGAACACTATATTCAATGCCTCAATGTTGATGTAAAGTCGAGCAGAACAGAATCATTTAAAGATTTGAGCCTTGTTGTCCAAGGAATGAATAATTTGGAAGAAAGTTTTCAAAGCTATTTTGCAACAGATGTTTTGTCGGGTGAAAATAAATATCAAACAGAAAATGATGGTTTACAAGCTGCCGAAATGGGAATTAAAATATTGGAATGTCCAAAGGTTTTGCAAATACACTTACAAAGATTTGAATTCGATCACCAAAGTCAAAGAAATAGAAAGATTAATACCAGATTTGAATTTCCGGGAAAATTAGATATCTCAAAATATTGTTCAAATGATCAATCAGCAAGATATGAACTTTTCCAGATTGTTGTACATTCTGGATATCCTGATTTTGGACACTATTATACAATGGCTCGCCCAACTAAATCAGATCAATGGTTTAAATTTAATGATACAGAAGTTGTAAAAATCTCTAAAGAAGAAGCAATTTATGATAATTTTGGAGGACAGAATAATTCAAACGGATTTGAAAAGCTATATTCTGCCTATTTATTGGTATATATCCGTGAAGATTTCATTAGTGATGCTTTTGTTGATGTTCCTGATGACATAATTCCGCCTCATTACAAGAAACTTGCAATAAATGTTGATACGAATATTTTTACATCTTTACAAGAGTCTAGAACAAATGTTCGAAGAAGATATTATCAGCAAACATCTTTGCCTTTGGGATCACTGTTTATCCATACTCATGAATCACTGCAAAGTGATGCCAGACGCGGAAGATGTTGGTTTGAAGGCTGTTCTACTTTCATTCCAAATTTCGATTTTAAGGCGACTGTGAAAGATATGATGGAAATGATTTCTTCAGCACTTGGTCAGTCAATCGATTTCTACAGAATATGGGCAGTTAAGAATGGTTTCCCAATTGCTTATATTGATGCAGATACAAAATCAGATGTTCCTGTTTCTGAATTTGGAGAATTTAATGGAATCTTTTTGGATGATGAATTTGAACTTGATGATGCAAACAATGCTAATCTTGAAGATTATGTAATTGCCTTTGTTTATTCTTATGATCCTTCTATGAATGATCCTCTTAGATTCCATCGCAGTGAAATGATATCAATCAAGAAGAAAGTCAATGAAATAATTGAAGATTTCATTCCTTCAATTAGGAAATATGAAGTTGAATATATGATGAGAAACAAATCTGTTGGTAAAGCAGGCGAAGATGAACCTTTAGGATTTTTAGTTGAAGGAAAATCAGCATTTATTATTGCAACATGTTTGAAGCCATTATCTGCAAAACAATTCAGTGATTACAACAGAAAGAGGCCTCCAATCAAACCAGATTCGCGTGTTATTTGTTCAACAAGAATAGAACATCCAAGTTTTCCTGATTCTGCTGTCGATTTCATTCGCCAAGAACAAAATCTTGTTGAAGTGAAATGCAAACGACTTAATCACGAAAATGGTTTTACTGAAACTGAAGCAATTGCATTTCCTTATGAAATTACTGGAGATGTCTTCTTTGATTTCTTAGTAATGGTGTTTGATATTCAAGATATTGCAGATGATGATGTATTATTGGTTTTTCCTGATTCAAGCTCAATGGAATTTGTTGTTATTGATGTTGAAAAGCATCTCAGCGAGCAAATTTCTCTGGATTCTGTTGTTGAAATCAGCTTTGTAATTGTTCCACCATCAAAAATTGATGATTTTAAGGCATCGATATCATTTGATGTTCGCATTACAAAACTTGGCAAAAGCATCGAAAGAAAGACTGTTTTTGTTAAGAATGATATCACAGTTAAAGAACTATTGGATGATCATATTGCAGACCCAGATCGCGAATACATTCCAATAAATGTGAAGAAGCACAAAATCGTTGAAATTATTGATGGAAATATTACAATATCGACATTAACTCAGCCACTAATTGTTGAAATTCCAACAGTATTATCTGATGAAATAATGTGTTACATGTACTTCTTTAAAGATGAAAAGAAAATTAGGTTTTATGGAAATCCAATAATTATTAAAATCGACAAAGAATTAACTGTCTCGGAATTTGCAAGATTTATCGAAAAAGAATTTACTAAGCATTATAATATCTGCTCATATATTGATGAAAAACTCAAGAATCTTGCAATGAATGATATCTTATCTGAACACATCAACCCTGAAAAACCAATTATTATTTTACAAGAAGTCATTTGATTAATATATTTTTAGTTTGTTTTTAAATGATTTATTAATGAATCTATATATAGATAAAAATAAGTCTCACACTGCAGGCCATCATACAAAGAATTGGAGAATTACATTTGCATGATGGCTGCTGAATTAGTATGATGAATTGCTTAGTATTAGATTGTCCTTGACGATCATCAAGGCTGTATATGCTTAAGCTGTGAATTCCCGAAGTAATTCTGTCAACTGACAGAGAGAAACTTACAATATCGAAGCATCTTTGCTTGCTAATCGAATTCCGATCTAATGCTGTCATCACGCAAACGTTGGAAGGAATTTCATAATCTCTTACGCTACCTTTAACTTCAATTGGATTTCTGCTGTCAAGAATATATGATATATTATTTGTTAATTCGATATCTGGAGATCTGTTTGAAACAATTGTATATGTATAATTATAAACGTATGATTTCAAACCGAATTTATCCACTGCGAATATTGAAAAATTATTGGTAGAATCTATTTTGTAAATATTCGGAATCTCAAAATTGATGGTGGTTCTGTTTAATATATTATTACAAACCAATTGATATTGACGGCAAATTACCAGCGTATCTCTAATAAATAAAGTTGAGCAAGTGTCATCAGATAATTCAACTTAAATCGATATATTTTCACCTGAAATATACTTCGGCTTTGGGTTGTTCAATATTTGAAGCTGAGGCGTCTTTGTAACAAGAATCTGATATGATGTGGATGTATTTGTATTTGATTTGGATTGAACAGTGTATTTTATTGAATAATGGCCACTAATAAAAGGAAGATCAAATGAATCAGAAAAAATTAAATAAATTTCCATCATCAGTATGTGTTTTGATTACCACGTCTGCAGTTTAGTTAATGCTTCGATAAATTTTTGCTTCCTCGCCAATACCCATTGATGATAAACTAAAGTCTAAAGATATTGAAGAACCTGGAATGTAGTTATTTTCAAGTTTTGTGTCCAAAGTAAGAGAATATCCAAGAAGTGTGATTCTTGCTGCTCCATTTCCTGGATTTCCTGTTCCAAATGATCCATTAATTCTATAAAAGCTTTCATTGCCTGCTAAATAAATTTTGTTAATATCTTTGTAATCGATGACACCGCCAATATAACCCGAACCACCTCCACCAGATGGCCATTGTACATTATCTGTGTTAAGCGAAGAGTAGCCACCTCCACCACCTCCTAGTGGAGCTCCAGAATTATATATTCCATACTGGCTATTCAGTTTTTGATAACCTGTCAAAATTGTAGCTGATGTCCAAAATTTTGACCCATCACGATCAGTTGGTGGACCAGCAATTTCACCACTTCCCCAACCATGGCTATCCTTGCTATACGATGCAGGTCCATATCCATATCCACCTGCACCTCCTGCAAAGATTATTCGACTGTCGGAATTAGAATCAACGGTTATACTTTGAATGCGGATGTCAGATGAACCACCACCGCCATCTGCAATGTTTTAATAATTATACCAATCACCATATTTATAATCTCTGGCTGCTGAGCCAACACTGTTAAAGCCTCCTCTTGAGTCTCGTGATAGACGAAGTTATCCTCAGAAATGAGGTCAAGTCCATTGCCTGCATTGAAGATATAGAATGGAAATTGCGAATATTTGCCTGTATATTTATGTTGTATGAAGTAAGAAAATATTGAATTTAATAACTTAACAATATATTATATTATAAAAAGTTGTAAATCGAAGTTATCTCGGCTCAAACCGAGATCTCTGGCTTCATTAGCGGAGAAGCCTTGGCAGCACATGAAGATGGGGCATTTACCCGCTAAAGAAACGAGAAATCTCGACTTTATTGCCGAGATAACAACGATGAAAAAAAAAATCTGATTTTTGACCATTTTTAGTACTGTGTGCATCCACCACACACATGATGGCTGCACACACTATCACAAATGTCCAAAAAGCAGAACTATGAAAAATAATATTAATCTCAGGTAATTCCTCAAGAAACTGTGTTTTCTGGCTCAATTAACGAGTACACAACAAGACTGCAACCTATCATCCGTTAATCGAACCAGAAAACACCGTTTCTTGATGAATCACTTAAGATTTCCTCAAAAAAGTTGCATATTTTGCTCATTATTGATGCTTGTTGGTACCAACAATGTCTTCTTACAACAATGAGCTTCATAAATGAGCAAAATATGTATCCTATCAATGCTTTTGATGTGAGTTCATTTCTGACGCATCACTTCATTTTTGACAAGTGATATCAAGTCCGTTGATATGCAGTACAGTTCTATCTTTTCCTTTTCCACCAACAAAAACATAAACAAATGTAGGTGAGGTGAGATGGGAAACGCCAACAGAATATCCACCCATTATTGCACATGGTCTATATATATCAATAGAAGATCCTCCTCCACCTTATGCACCCCAAACTTCTGCTTTGTAGTATTTATGAAAATCACATCTCTTGTTTAAAAATAATTTCACGATTTCAACAAAGATTTCATTTCAAAAAGAAAAGATCTGAAGATTGGACGAAACAGATTCAAGTTCGTCAAGTTTATACACAGTTTTCCCGTGTGTAACCTGAATTTACAAAAGATCAAATTTTATTTCGCTTCAAATCTGCATCATACATCCTCCACCCGAAGCTGTTTCTCAAGGAAATCGTATTCGGTTATATTTAACCTCAATATACCTCAATGGACATGAAAATACTAGGTCGGAAAGAAAATCACCACATCAAGGCTGAATACCCAATGACATTGTACAACCCACAACAGAAGACTGTGATGAAGCTTTATCTGACTTATAGCACAACAATTTTTTTAATCGAGATATTTTTAGTTTCTGATTCATAATTACTCACTTATACTTGTTAAAATTTTGTTTTATGCCTGAGCTGAGATAATAATGCTGTGAGTATATTATTATCTTGCTTACTTTTTTGGAAATCAGAATAGATCATCTCCTTGTAGTGGAGATATCTGAGTATTAATATTACTACGCCTAAATTCAGGTTATACCAATATATAATGTACTTGTCTGAAAGCTCTATCTAAACTCTTTTGATGAGAAAAAATTCGTACTATTTTCGTTCCTAAAGTGGCCCTTATATTTGAGGGCGTTTTAATCGTTTTCCCTCTCAATTCCTCTCAATAGGGACCACCTTTGGGCATCAAGTTGACATCAATTGTATAAATAGCCTTAATGTAAGTAATAACTTTATTGAAAAATGACATAATGATAAATATTTTTTATTGTTTTCTAAATCCTATTTGAACAATGGATGCATTCGTTATTGCTAATGATAAAATTGCAATTAAAGATAAGACGCAAACAGGAGGCTTATTAATTGATGGCAGTGTACCAAATGTTAAAAAATTGCAAATTCAGGATTTAGTAATTCCCAAATCAGATTTCGTGATTTTAGTCAATCAAGTATAGAGATAATCCTTGATGCGAGATTTTCTGGAATGCCAAACTTAATTGGAATTACTTTTCCTCCAACTTTAAATACCATCGGAAGTAATGCATTTGCAGATGATTTTTCTTTAGAGAAATTAGTATTTCCGCCATTTTTGGCAACCACAGGAACATGGTCGCCATTAGGAAATTGTCAAAAATTTTAATGAAATCTCATTTTCATCCCCTTGTACAAATTTTCATATAGAAAAAGGATGCTTGATATCAACATCTGATAATTCACTTATTAGAGCTCCTGCAAATATGACATACTTCAATTTAGAAGTAACGTCAATTTGGACAGCGGCGTTCACAGGAAATATGTTAGAATTTTTTTATCGGAGGTCCAAATTTGAGATCTATCGCAGCATATGGTTTTAATTTAGTTCCGAATCTTTATCATATTGATTTTTCCCAATCTCCTTTAACATTGATCTCATATAATGTATTTTGTCTTTCCGGCATCTGTCATCGTATTCGGTGAAAAAGCATTTCAACGAGCACCCAGGCTGAAAACAGTTCTATATTTAGGTGAGAATGACTTTAGCAACATTGACTATTTTGATAATCCATCAATCGTTAAAGTCTATGTTCTTCCTAAATACAAATTTAAACAATTTGGAAAAGTCAATGTTCAAACAGTCGACTATCATGAATTATTTAATTTCTTCATTTTAGGTTATCATACATGTGTTGATGCATGCCCAGAAAGGTTGATTTATTCCTCATTTATTTATCTTCCTATTATATTTTCTGAGTGAACTAAATAAATAATATTTTTTATTTCTTGAAATATGAAAGAATACCTATTCCAGCCGCATTTTGACATATGTGTTGACCAATTAACGGAAATGTCAAATGCGCTACATTGGAGCAGTTAATGGCTAGATTTCTTCGAAAGATATATTCAGCTTGGCAATTATAAATTGAAAGATGACGTAATTTATAAAAAATTGAATATACAACATTATTGTTTGTTGTGATCCCTGCATATGTTAATATTTTGTCAAAGAAACAATTAATTACATTAAAAGGGGATTGACCATTCTTATAAAATAACTTAGAATTTTCAGTATTCCCAAAAAAGATGCAATTGGAAACCGTAATTATACCAATACTAAATATCATACCGCCTGAGGTGTACTTTTGAGAGTTATTGAGAATGTTGAATTTATACAAGTAAAACTCATCGTTCTTGTCCATATTATTTCGAATAATCCCATAATATGGATCTGCAACATTTTTAAAAGAAGTTGAATAATTGAAATATCCGTTATTGGTTATTCTATCAGAAAGTAAAGGACAATTGTAAGTAGCTGTGTTCGAACTAAAATTACACGAAGTCACTTGAACTATGCCGAATGGGAAATATATTGTTGAATGAGATTTAGCATTTCCACATGAACTAACGCAGCCTTCAATTATAATAATTTAAATATGAATAGGAAAAATGCCCAATATTATTATCAACTAATACTTGGCATGATAATGAACAAAAACGGTGCTGAACAATAGAACTATTTCAAATAAAAAGTATTGCAGCTCCACCGGAATATTTTGTACATTTTTCGAACAGACAGAGGCTGTGAAGCAAATAAATATCAACTTTCTCAAAATGAAAAGCACCTTCAGGCATTACCTGGAATTGATTTGAATAAATAAAATAGTATAAATTTGATGAATGAACAATTTTTGTACAACACGTTTTGTCGGTGTATTAGTATCGTTATAAAATTTATACCATATGTTCTCTTCAATATTTCCCAAATGTTATCTTAAAGCTTCAACTCATAAAATTACGGAAATGCATTAAAATGTCACTTTTAAAATAAAAATTGAAAGAAATATCAGTTTCGTTAATTTATTGAACTTTTGGATTCATTTAATATAAACGGAGATTCAATTTCAGTTAAATCAGCATCCCAGACAGGTGATTTGGTTATTGACGATACAATTCCGCAAGTTAAAAATATTGCAGAAAGCGGATTTGAATCATCAAAGATTCGATCGCTGGATATGCGTCAATCGAGTATTGAAAATATAAAACAACGTGCATTTGTACTAATGCCGAATTCGGTTGAAATTCAATTTCCAAATACACTTAAAACAATTGATGCTTATACTTTTGCAGGAACTCCTTTATCTACAATATTTTTTTCACCTTCAATAACGTTTATAAGTCCTTATGCTGCATTTGAAAACTGCGCAAATCTTAATGAGATTATTTTTCTGATCATTGTCCTTATTATCATATTGATGTCTTAGTTATAGGAACTTCTTCATTTTCTTTTACTGGAATGCAAAATTTCACTGCAAGGCCAAATTTTACTAAAATTAATAGTTATGGATTTAATTAGCAACTCAATTAGTTATAATTGACTTTTCCAAAAGTAATATATCAACACTTAAATCTTGCCCTATTTGTTCTTGTTCTTGCCTCTCTGAGATAGTTCTACCTTCAACAGTATTTGATAATAAGATTTACGCAAATACATCAATTAAGAAACTTTTGTACTTAGGAGATCTGAATTTCAGTACTAACAATATATTTGATGACTCATCTAAAGTCAAAGTTTTTGTCATTACAAAATATCAATACTATCTTTTTAGTCAAAGCAAATTTATAAAAATAGATTACCCTAATTTATTCGACAAGTATATGAAAGAATTGATACTTGTTCGAAACACCCCAAGAATCAGTTTCAGTTTCTTATTTGTATTCATTTTAATATAAATATTAAGGCTTCATTTAGCATTTCGATAAAAGTGTCATATATATTCAATATTTTGTGAATTTTTTGATCGGTCCAAATGTCAAAACAATTTCAAATAGTAATCCATTTGATCTTCTTACATCATTGAAAGCTATTGATGTACACCCATCAAATAAATACTTTGTAGCAATTGATGGGCTCTTGTTTAGCAAAGACTTGTCAATACTGTATTGTTTTCCTCCAAATTATACAAACAAATCTATAGCATTTCCATATGGAGTAAAAACAATAGGCCGTTATTCAATTAGCAAAAATAGCAGAATCGAATATTTTGTATTTGCAAGCTCTCTGGAAAAAAAAATTGATTATTCTGCATTTCATCAAAGCTCAAATATTCTGCAAATATCAATTTACTATAAAGAATTTCTACCAAAAGTGTTGGCAGGAAATCCTGATCAAATAAAATATTATAAAGTCACAGAAAACACATGTAAATATGATTTATTATCCAATCAGTATCAACTCTTATCTATAGCAGTTATACTCGTATTGTAAGTTTGTCTAAATCTTTATCATTCTTTTTTTGCTCTTTCGTGCTTTTTGAAAATAAGAAGAAGTTGAACTTAGGCAATTTCATTTAAAAAAATTTTCATATAGTCATTCCCTTGACTGGCATGACAATTAATATTATCAAAATTGATCATCCAAGAGTCGGTTACAGCTGCATATTTGTATTGTGTTTAATAATATTTGATTATTTCACTCTTCGACAAAAAGTGTCATTTTAATGTTTGAAAATTGAAGATTCGACTTAAATGACAATATCGTAATATATAATGATAGTGAAGTATTAACAATACACTTTGAAGGCAATACAAATGTTCCAACACTTACAAATAATGTCAGCAATTATAAAAAAGTTCTCATTGAAGAAGGATTTACATTTATAGCTTTTAATTGCTTTGCTGCATTTTCAAGTTTAGAAGATGCAGTGCTTCCTGATTCAATAATCGAATTGGGCGACAATCCATTTTCTAGTGCAAAGTTTATAAATTTTACGATTGGTCCGAATGTAAAAAAGATATCTAATCACAATCCTTTTGATCTTCATGCATCATTAAAAATTATTGATGTGCATCCATTAAATAAATATTTTGCAGCAATTGATGGAATATTGTATAGCAAAGACTTGTCAATACTTTATTGTGTTCCTCCAAATTATACAAACAAATCTATAGCATTTCCATATGGAGTTAAAATTATATGCCCATATTCAATTAGCAAAAATAGCAGAATCGAATATCTTATTTTTTCAAGTTCTCTAGAAAAAATAGAAGCTGAAGCATTTCAAGGCAGTCCTTATATCAAGTTGATAACGATTTATTATAAAAAGTTCCTCCCAAATGTCTTATCAGAAAATCCTGATAAAATACAATATTACAAAGTAATAGAAAACACCTGTAAATATAATTTATTGTCCTATCAGTATCAACGCTTAGCTTTAGCTGTTATACTCATATTGTAAGTTTGTTGAAATTTTGTTAAAATGTGACAATTTGCAATCAGAAATTTGAAGATAATCCAACCGTTTCAATAAATGTAGCAAATTTTAGTCAATCTGGAAAAGTTATTGTTTGTGCAATTTCAGAACTTAGGATCTGCAGTTGCTACAGACTCAATTACGGAGAAGACAAATTTATTAATGATACTCTCAGTCCTAATGCTAAAATGATATCAGCCAATAATCTATTTGATGTACAACATTCTATAAAAACAATAGAAGTGCATCCTTTAAATAAATATTCTGTTGCAATTGATAGCTATAGAAATGATCTACCAATCCTTTATTATATCTAACAAAATTATTCTTCTTCAATATTGAGTAAATATTATCAGTAATTTCTCAATAAGTGACAAGGAAAATATCGAGAATGTTGTAATTCCAAGTTCAGCCAAAATGATTAGAAAGAACACTTTTTATGTAGCAAATCATTTAACTCGGCAAATGCAAAAGATGGAATAAGACTTCCATCATCTATAGAAGCTTCAATTAATATTTTGGGCACAATCTAAGTTCCCAAATTTAATTTAATTTGTTTCCAATGAAAATTTTTCTTATCTTTGTAGAAATAAAAGCTTCATTTTGTGTTTAACCTGATTCTTGAGGCTCAATCCCTGTTCCAACAGAAAATAAAGTTTGTAAAGGCGCTAATTTTCAAAAGCTCTGCTTTCGATATTTCTTGTCATAATTAAATCAACAATATTATTTAGCTTCAAGCATACCTTGAATGCAAATGTTGAAAATTGTTTTGCCTTGCTTAAATTTATTTGTTGAAGGCTGTTGCATCCAAGAAATGCTTCGGCTTTTAATATATTGGTATGGATGTTAATGGTTATTTTAAGAGAAACACAATTTTGGAATGTATTACTTCCTACAATTCTCATATTTGAAAAATCAAATTTCTCAAGAAGAAGACAATCTATAAACGCATAATCACCTATAACACTTAATGATTTAAATTGTCTTTCTTTCTAAAAAGAATCAATTTTTAATATGCCAATGAATCTGAATTTTTTTATAAATGTCATAATATTGTTTGACATGTAAAGTGGCAAAAATTTAAGATTATAATTTTATTGTTTAGGCATTTGCTCTTTGATGTGTAATATCTATATTCCTCTTCAAATTGAAAAAATGTCCCGATATTTTATATGACCATTCCGTAACTTTGATTAATCTCAACTTTGATGAATGAAATCAATTCTCTATATAGATTATAATATAAGTCACGCACAAAATCGCAAAAAAAACAGGAAACAATTACCATATCTCACAATAAGGGCAAATTCGTTTAAAACCGCGAAAAACAGGAACTATATCCAAAACGATGGCTAACGCTAAAAGTTTTCGTTTACTAATTTCATTCTCTCTGAATGCGTAATGACAAAGTTAACGAGGTTATCTCCAAGATTTTGTTTGACCGCATGGGAGAGGATAAGCACACAATAGACAGGATCGATGAAGAATTGGTCCTTGCCATTGTCAACGAGGCCGCGAAATTGATGAAGAAGGAAAATTTCGTCCTCAATGTGACAGGTGACTTCGTTGTCATTGGCGACATCCACGGCAACATCGATGATTTGATCAGGATCTTCGAAACACAAGGGTATCCTCCAAAGACATCGTATATCCTTCTTGGAGACTATGTTGACCGTGGAAACTATTCCCTTGAAGTCATCACTCTTCTGTACTCTCTGAAGATCAAGTTCCCGCAGAAAATTTATCTTCTTAGAGGAAATCATGAATCAGCATCTGTTACAAAGATGTATGGTTTCTGTGATGACTGTGTATACAGACTGAACAACAACATCTATAGGCGCTTTATCAAGAGCTTTGGAAAGATGCCTGTTGTTGCTCTAGTAAATGGCCAATTCGTTTGTGTCCATGGAGGTATTTCTCCGAAAATTCATTATATATCAGAGCTGTTTGATTACGAGAAGCAAACAAAGGTTTCAGGTGACATTGCAGACCTTCTTTGGAGCGATCCAGCACCAAATGTTAAAAACTTTAGTCATAGCGAGAGGAACTTAGGTCATAAATTTGGTCAGCAAGCTTTGCAAACGTTCTTAAGCCAGAACAATCTCAAGATGTTGATTCGTGGTCATTCATACTGCGAAAATGGCTTTAGGTACGACTTCGGAGAAGAAGGCGGCTGCCTGACTGTTTTTTCATCGTGCAATTATTCAGGAAGATTCAATTCTTCTTCAATTGCACTTATTGATTCTGAAAATTCAAAAGTATCAGTTAAGACATTTGAAAGTGTTAAGGATGTGTTTAACTCCCACAGAAGAATCTGCATTCCCGAGTGGATCCTTGAAAGCCCTCTTAAGCAAACAGAACCTTCTTTATATTATGAAGAAGTTGACGACCAGCTTCTTCCTTTCAATATTACTTTATCACTTATAGAGTAAACTGCGATATTATAAAGTCTGTTTGAAAATGACTGAAATTTTTTTTAATTAGACATTTTCATTAGCAAACTCATTAATTTGGTAAGGTCATTATAAAAAAATGTGACAATCATATTATAGTGACTGAACTTGTATGGCTATGTTTTGTAGTGACTGAGCGTGTTTTCTGCTAATTTGTAGGGAAGTTGGGCATAAATAATAATTATGTTACTTTTCTCCCGCCAAATAATGTTTTCGATAATTTTACTTCTAATCTTAACACATATGCATCTGTCTTTTGGAAGCTATTGGTGCATCTTATTCAAGAATAATTTTCTTGTGCCAAATATATACGGAATTATTAAGCATTCATGCGACAAAATTAAACAGTGTCATCCACAGAGAAAAAACCTTTAAACAGTTTCCTCTAATAATGGTACTCTATTTTCAAATATTGAAATTTTGACAATTTTGAGAGGTGCTTTTTTTACAATGGAAATCATTTTATGAAAACACATTATTTTTCAAAATTATCGTATTAATTATATAGTTCAGTAATAATATAATTGGACTACGCTTTGGAAAAGTGACACGTTTTGGGTGTTTCGTGGACACTCAAAATATCAAAAAAAAATCGGGCCTTCGGCGCTGGCGCGGCGTCATCATCGCCTCAGGCAGTGCAAAAGCAATCAAAGTTCACCAAGATTTCAAAGATGTCCCTCTCCTTCTTTTTTTTCTTCTCCTCCCTTTTTCCTTTCCTTCTTTTGCTTAAAAATTTTATTGTTTAAAAGAACCTTATAGAACTTAATTGAACGGTGTGTCCCTTACATGTCAAAGGTGTGTCCACTTTTCAACCGTTATCATTGAATATGTGTCCCTTACATGTCAGAAGTGTCCAAACGTCACTTTTATGTGTTCTAGCTTTACAAAACCCTGCGATTTTTTGGAGAAAACCTATTTTTGGTCACTTTTTGATATTATTTTGAACAAATTTGAGATCGAATTTTAATGGATATATGTTATCTGTGTGTATTATATTGATGAATGGCTGATTTATTTTTGAATTTTTAAACTTTTCGGATCAGATTTCACGAAAAACGAAAAAAAATCACAAAAATTTTGAACTTTGATACATAACTTTTCCTTTAGGACACTTCTACGAGGACACATGCAGATGCGTAAATTTGGTCTATTATTTAAAATTCTATAAATTTCATTTTTTAACTAAAAAAATTTAAAATTACGAAAAATAATTTCGAGTTTTTGTTAATTTGGAGAAATCATTTGAAAAATCTTCAATTTGCTTATGAGAAACTTTAATTTCAAGTCGAAAAAGTAATGATGATGCCTAATTATTGTGAATTTAGAGGAATGAATGTTTATTGACATGTAAAGTCCGAAATGACAAGTAAAATGTTTATTGTCGGATTTAAAGTTTCTTATAACGCCAAAAAACGCAATTTCAAAAATGACGGAAGTAATCGAGCCACCATATTACACCGAATATCTTCCCGACACAACAGTCACTTTCCCATCGGACAAGGAGACAGCGAAGAAAGCGAAGGAACTTGCCGACGGTGGAGACTCAGCAGCGATGAATAATTACGCTATTCTTTTACTTAATGGAAAGTACGTAAAGAAGGACGTAAAGCAAGCAATCCAGTATCTGATAAATGCCCAAAAACTCAATAATATTTTTGCAACATTTAATCTCGGCGTTTTATATTGGGTTGGAGAGGAAGTAGACAAAGATACTTTCGCTGCTGTTTATTATTTCGAGACTGCCGCTAACAAAGGTCTCCCAGAAGCACAAAATAACTTCGGATCTCTTTTATTCACTGGATGCGGCGTTAGAATGAACGTAAGCAAGGCATGCAAGTACTACAAGAGTGCATACAATGAGGGTTTCATGCTTTCGGGCTATGGACTCGGATTTGCTTACAAACACGCTTTATTTGGCGAAGCAGACCTTTACGCAGCAGCAAAGTGCCTTAAATCAGCAGCAGACTTGAAATTCGCTCCAGCAGCATACGAATACGCATTAATGTTAAAGAAGGGAGAAGGAATAAATCCAAATCCCAAATTAGCAACACGTTATATCAAAACAGCAGCGGATGGGGGCTTTAATCCAGCTATATACGCTTACGCTGAGATGATTATGAACAATGAAGTCGCAGACGCAGAAATCAAATGCGCTGTTCCTTATTATCAGGAATCAGCGGACAATGGATATCTCCCGTCAATGTTCAGGTACGCAATGATGTTAAAGGATGGCGTTGGCGTTGAACAAGACTTAGAAGAGTCAGCAAAATACTTCAAGATTTGTGCCGAGCGCAAAATTGTCGAAGCAATGTATTACTACGGTAACTTGATTTACGAAGGACACGCAGAAGAAAAGGATAAGGACCTCGGTATTCGTTACATCAAGGCAGCAGCTGATCAGAGCTTCCCAGCAGCACAATACACATATGCTAAAATTCTTTGTGAAGGAGTACCGGAAATATTACAAGCTGATCAAGTACACGCTGCTAAATACATGAAATTTGCAGCAGATGCAGGATATCCACCAGCTACGTTCTCATATGGTTATTATCTCAACAATGGCATCGGTGTTCTGAAGAGCCCAGAGTTAGCTGTTAATTATTACAGAGGAGCAGCAGATAATGATATTGCTCCAGCTCAGTACAACTTTGCTTTGTGCTTGGATCGTGGAAATGGTATTAGAGAAGATAAGGAAAGCGCTGCTGCATATTACAAGCAGGCTGCTGATGCTAACGTTAAGGAAGCCATGTACAACTATGGTACAATGCTATTACACGGCGATGGCGTCGAACAGGATGATAGAGAGGCCCTCGGCTATCTTAAGAAGGCTGCTGAATTAGGCGAGGAGAAGGCAATGCTTGCTTTGGCTAAGTTACTCAGAGAAGGCGGAACAGGTGTTCCACCAGATCTCGAGGAAGCTGCAATTTGGATGAAGAAGGCTGCTGATGCTGGAAAGGAGCTCGCTCAATATTATTACGGTGTGATGCTTAAGAATGGCGAAGGCGTTGAACAGAATATTCACGACGCTGCAAAGTATTTGAAGCTTTGCATTAACAAAGTGTATGGAATTTAACTAATAAATCTGGATGTTCTTTTTATACTTAACTCAATCTCCGATTTTTGAATTCAATATTTTCACAACAATAAAATTCTAAACCATCTATTGAGTGATAGCATTTAAAGCTTTGATGAAAAGGGAAATTTACCAAAGTTTTGATCTAATTTTCATTAAACAACAAAAAATATTTTGATATCAAATCAAATGTTGAAATGATAGGTCAATATTTAAAACATAAGTGATCTTTAAGAAGAAAAATATAGGAATGATATTGATTTATTGAAGGCATAGTAAATTATAATTTTTTACCCATTTGGGGACGCAGGTGGGGAAGATCCCCATATGGGAAATGGGGAAACGCCCGATGGTTGATTTCCAATCTAAAGCAAATCGTTTAAGAAGAGAAAGTAATCAAATGATTCCCTAATACCAGTTTTCAAGCATTTTGTATGCGTTTTCACGCCCGTAAACTAGTAGATTTGAAATGTAACAAATTATACAATATCTTTATTGGAAATCATCCAAAACTATGGATAACGAATCCGAATTAAAGAAATTTCTTCTCTTTCTTTCCGAAAGTACATTTTTCTCAAAATTCTTCAATAATTAGGGCTTATATACTATATGTAATCTAAATTTCGGAACATAAAGCGAAAATAAATAAGTAAATCATATCAAAAAAGTGACGAATATAAAATTGCAACAATTTTTATCAAATCCAATTTTCCCAACTAGAAGATATTCTAATCTTTTAATATGCAAAAGTGAAGTGATATGATTTTTATCTCCTTTTTCGTTTTTTGTATCTATATTGTGTATAGATTCCATTTTCATGGAATTTCAAAAATTTATCGGAGAAACAAAATTTTTTCATTTCACATTTGAAAAATGCAGCTTAACATCAAAATCATCGAAGCTAGAGACCTCCCAAAGGTCGACACCTTCGGCAAGTGCGACCCATACGTCGAAGTCCACGTCGGAAACCTCGCTGTTAAGAAGACAAAGGTCATTAAGAACACATATACACCAAAGTGGGACGAAACATTCGAGTTCCAACTCGATGTTCCAAACCTAGCCATCTTACTCAAGTTCATTGACTATGATTCAGTGGGCCAAAACGACCCATTCGCTACACTCAATTTGAATACAAACGCTTACGTTATTGGCGCAGTCAGCGACCAGTGGTACGCTCTCTCCCCATACAGCAAGAAGATAAAACATGCTGGTGAGGCTCATGTTCTTCTTCAGATCGCTCCAAAGGGACATCCAGCGTTCCAGCCATTGCAGACAACAATGGCACCACCACCAGGAATGTACCCACCACAGGGACCAGTCCAAGTCCAGTATCCACCCCAGCAGCCTTATCCACAGGGACAATATCCACCACAGGGACAGTATCCACCACAGCAGCCGATGCCACAGGGACAATATCCACCACAACAACCAATGCCACAACAGCCACATCCACAGGGACATGCTGCACCACCAGCTGGTTACCAGGTTGCTCACTTGAGTAAGGATCAATATAAGGATGCTAAGAAGAGAGAGAAAGAAATGAAGAAGATGAACAAGAAGGCTGAGAAGCATGCTAAGAAGTTAGCTAAGGGTAAGCACTCATCTTCATCATCTTCTGATTAAGCGAACATTTTATATCAAACGTTGATAGTTTAAAATCTATGCATATTTCATCGCTATTATTATACACAAAGACAAAAAAGAACATTACCAAATATAAATGACACTAAACCTTAACCAATAAAAATATCTTCGAGACATTTTGACTAAATTAGTCCTGTAGCATCGACTCTGTAAGCAAGTTCTTATTTTGATCGCTTTTTGCGTTTTCTTTGAGTTTGTTTTCTTGATAAGGCGGATTCATGTTAATTCGATCTCTGTTGCTAAAAATCCAATGAAATGCGATACAGAAACTGTGTAAAGGATTATTGCAATGCACTGAGTCCTAAATATCCAATAAGGAAAATTTTGCATATTTTCTTTACCGACAGGGATATCACAAAATGCTCTCGTGAAGTTATCACTGTTATGTAGAATGCAGTTGTAGTGTTTGCTTGACCATTCTTTGGAATTTAAGCCAGGAATTTTGTATCACGATCTCTTTATATAGCTTAAATTGCTGCGTCTGAACTCCAGTTCGTCTAAATTCGAGATCACTCTTGTGTGGTACATTCCGAGCTGCAGGAGTCGTATTTTGCTGTTGAATCCGATCACATCATTGATTCTAACTTTGATTTTCCCTGAAAACTAAACTGGTTGCCCAAAGGTCGCCCCTAATGAGAGGAATTGAGAGAAATGATGATTAAAAAGCCTTCAAACATAGGGGTCACGATAAGAATCAAAATCATTAGCATTATCGTCATCTTGATCATTGACAATGAAATCCTGTGCTATTCTCTCCTCTTTTTCGACGTCGTATCTAGCAGAAATATCTAAAAATGAAGTGTTATTATTTTTTTTAATTCTAATCTAATTCATCTCAAATTTTTCCTGAATTTTTTTTGACTAAAATTTATAAATTTGTGACCAAGTTTGATTAATCCATTGATCAAAGTTTTATCAATTCATAATATCATTTTATTAAGTTATTCCTTCCTGAAATCTAATCGATGTTTTGATTTTTTTTTATTTTCATTATCCTTTCATTGTCTTTGATAGATATGACAGCAATAGATGTATTGGCTTATATAACACTGTTATTATAATCTCATAATTTATTGCAATCTTTTGATGTCTAAAATGTTTTTGAAACTTTTAAACTTCTTACATATAGCTATATGTGTTTGCTTGAAAAAGAAAAGAAGAGTCAAGTAATTAAAATATAACAAATGAGAGTTTAATAAACAAATATTAAAAATTCATGGATATATAATAAATAAAAAGACATATTGATTATATATCAACTGTCTTTTTGATTACTAATATTGGAACCTTCAGTTTCTGTTTTAGATAAATATCTGAATTGAATCTCTTTCCATCAAGTTGCATTCTTGGTATTTTGAGCTGAACAAGTCCGAATACCTTCTGAAGCTGCTTGTTTGACCATAGAGCAGTTCTGGCTGAGCTTTGATCATTTCAATAGCGTTCTCACGCTTTTCCTTCCATGGATATGTTCCTGTTACCATATGATAAAGAACAACTCCAAAAGAGAATAAGTCAGCTGCAACGCCATTGAAGGGCTCATTCAGGAATAGTTCTGGAGCAGGTTAATTGTTTGTGATTTGGTAATTTGAGACCGTCAAATTAGCGTCAATTGATGCTTTTTGGAAATCGACGATCTTAATAAGCCCATTCCTATCGAAATGAAAGCGCTTTGGTGTGAAACTACCCCAATGTAACACCATTTGCGTGCAATGCATATAAAGCTGAAAGAATTTGTAATGAATACATCTGTATTTCCTCAAGAGGGAGTATTTTTTGTTCCTCGAGGTTATTCTCGCCATATGATTCGTGAACAATGTAGTAAAAGTTTTGAACTGAGAAGTATGAAACTAACTTCACTATATTTTTGTGACGTGCGGCTGTAAGTATTTTTATCTGTGTCCTGAATGTTTCTTGATCCTTTAATATTGTGCAACCAAATATTGTTTTATAAGGCTCCATTTTAACTTCTAATAAGCAGATGTTGTCGTTTTCGTAGATTACTTTGTTTATTTCGAAACGGTGATGATCTAATAATCCTTGAGCAGCAGAAAAAGCACCAAACATTTTTTGTAAATATTTTTTTTCTTATCAAATATTTCTTAAAAATGTTCGAAATTTGTATGAGTTACGATTAAAAATTTAAAATTGTGAAGTCCACATAGGATATAGCAATATTATTTTAAACTTGATAAGCGGTTTTTCTCAGAAATAAATATTATATTTTGAGCTTAATTCGTTGTATAGACTCCGATAATATCATTGACTGTTGATTAGATTTCATTGAAAAATTTCGGCCTTCTCAAATTCGTGAATTGTAATTTTGAGAGCAATAGAACCACAATAGCCTGCATATTACGATTTATCCGACCTGGAAAATTCAATGAAAGGTTTATTAATATAAAAAACTTATAATATTATTATATGTAATTAATATAACAATTACAAATTCAAATGGCGAAAATTTGAATAAATTCTATGAAAAATGCAACCATTATATACATAATATAAGATTCAATATTTAGCAATTAAAATTCATGACCTTTGTAAATTTCACAAAAATTGCGAATGAAGCCTTTCAAAATATAAACTTCTGAAATATTATTATCCTGATTTAGTTGCATGCATAGTCTAACATAATTTTTATCAAATTTATTTCGTGAGAGCTTTCAATCTGTTTATTTTTGATTTTATGTGGATTATTCTTTGCTCTTTGGTTTAAGCTCCTCCTTGTGGTACTTTTTATCAACTTTTTAGCTCTCAATTCAACCACTTTCAATAAATGGAAAGGAATTGAAACTACTAACATTGCATTTTAGAATATATTTTTCTATTATTTTTTGAATTAAGAACTTGATTGCACTTTCTTCTGTGATGAAAAGCAATAGAGATATCTACGTATACATTGGAGATTGCTGTGGAAGTCTTGAAAAGCCTCAACAAATGAAGAGTATATTTTTAATGCCCCAACCGTCCATCATCTGACCGACCTTTAAAGGTGCGAAAAATTGGCAGTTTGGATTGCGCGCGTAGATTTTGAGCAATGAATCCTTATCCAAGTGATCCCAATGGCAGTGTGAGATCAAAACGTAAGAAATCGGAGGTAATTGTTCAATTGTGCTGACAGGTGGTGTAACATGCATAACTATCCAGCGGTTCTGACATTTACATGACAAAAGCAAGAAATCACACACGTAAAGTAGTTATGGTAATATTCAGGCCGAAAGCACGTGCTACACAACGCGAAGATATCAAAATCCACCACGAAAGTGTTTCCTTATAGCGCCAAATTCAATACAATTTGCATGTCAGATTTCATACTCTTATCGTTCAAAATGTAAATGTTTGCTATTTTAGATAATTTTACAGTCAAATGCTCTTTTTTTGAAAGTAGACAGGGGTATATCATCAATTTCACGAATCTAGGATATAAGCTAACAGTTATTTCTTGTAATTTTAATGGATCGAATAAATGCGGAGCAATTTATTGTAGAGGAAACGCAAATTTTGGTTATAACTCTATTACAAATACAAATGCTCAAAATGGTTCAGCCTTAAATTGCCAATCTGATAGTAATTTTAATAATTATCATAATTTTTCTTGTTATGCTGGTTGTTCAGGCCACTATAGCTTGATACACATGTCACATGGAAAATGGAGCGTTAGATCCATAAATTTATCGACGTCTTCATTGTCAAACATCTGTTTTCACTCCTTTTTTTATGTTCAGAATTTATCGACAATATCGAACTCGATACTATATTTGAACAATGTTCATTCAATCACATTCTATCAAACAGGCGGATATGTCAAGGCATCGTCGTGCAATTTTTTAAATAATACTGATCAGGGATATTATGGCTATCCTGGTTTTTGTTACGCTAATAATTATGAATATTATATTTCCCATTGCAATTTTCTTAATAATAAATGCTCATGGCTATTCTTTGCAATATATGGGCAATTATATGTTGACAATACATATATATTAAATAATCAATACAGCGTTTTGCACACATATAATGCAAATATTGTATCCACAAAAAGTGAATATGAAGTTTTTGTAAATATTCCCAAATATGAAAAATGCTATCATACACGTGCTGAAAAGTTTGTTAATTTTAATCCCCTTACATATCAATGCTTCATTGTATATGAAATAATGACATGATATATATTTGATTTTGTATAATTACAACATTTATCAAATTATTCATTGGCATTTTAACATCACTAAGAAATAAAATCATTTGGCATCTAAAAAATCAATCTCTTTTGTTTATCATTCCAATATTGGATAAACTGATATCTTTTGTTTTATATTCTGATATGAAGCAAGTCAATCTATTTTGTATAAATCTTTGTTAAACAAAATACCTGCAATTATTACAAAATGTAGTTTAAATTTCTCGTCAAGCATGATTGTTAGATAAAATCATTTATTACATTTTATCATTGTTTATATTTGAAATCAATAAATCTCATCTTATCATTACTACAGCATTAGATCAATTAATCTTTATTACATCAATTGATTTCATTTAGCCATCCTCGTCCCTTCCACAATCACACACTCTGCTTTCTGTCCAACAGTAAAGAACTCTCCCGTTTCTCGTTTTTCAACCAAAGAAATAATTTCATCACACAAAAATTACCATCAAAGCAGCTGATTTTCTATCCTCTTACTGTATATTGAATGGAGAATTGAAATATCACTCCTTATCCTTGCTTTTCTCGTCTAATAAACATTTCAAGAATTGATAATTATAATGAGGATGGATAAATTAATCTTATTTGTTATTTATTGTGAAATGCAACTAGCCAAGCCTGTTCATTTATCATAAGATATACGACACCTCTCTCTATTGCTATTGAAACGGAATCTCTGACACCAAAATAAAATCAAAGGCTGTGACACTCCCTTTCCCAGATTCAATTTCCTTGTAACTTTAATGGTAGATACAAGGGGTAGTGTAGATGCTCATAATAAAATATCTAAGCTTTACTAACTTAAGTTATGGAGAGCATAATTTCGGAATTTGATTAAATAAAAATTTGTAATTTGAAAATTTATATGTCAAATTAGTCTAATGGGAAAAGTGTTTTTTTACATATTAGTCGAGTGTTCGATTCTCGATGTAATTGTATTTTTTCTTTCTAATCATAACTACATATGTGCTCGTTGAAAAAATCATTCCTTTGCAGAATAGTCATATGCAGGATGTAATGTATTAAAATGAGTAAGAGTTAATCATCAAATGAAATGTAATATTACATTTGATTTTATGTTCTTACATATGATTTGCATATTTCTGTATCAAGTAATATGTGATTTATTATTTTATTTTTTAGCTAGTATAAAAAATAATTGAGAATTACGACTATATTTCGCTTTGAATGCTTAACCAACATAGCTGCACAATCTCAAAAAATTATAATATATATGTATGCATAAAATATAGTTTCATAATCAAGATCTTTGTGAAATTGATTTTTTTTTTCATTGAATTCATCAGTTTCAAACGAATTTAATCAATTTTGGTTTAAAAACCAAATTTATTTCAACTATCTGTATGCTGCAGTTACTTATTCTGATTTTTAATTATCATTTATCATATTTGATTAAATTTGACAAAGACGTTAAATTTTTTGACATATCTTTATTGGAATTTTTACGGCGAACTTCGATATATTTCAGGGAATATTAATAAATTTCAATATAAGTGTCCATCCATGACTGTATAGATTGAAGCAGAATCACTGTTTGATTATGTTGAATAAATTATCTTTTCGAATCTAATATTAAAATGGATATTGATAACGAATACAGTAACCACATACTCGAAAATAAAAAACATTAGGATCAAATACCATTTTATTGGCTGCAATTTTGAAAGTCAAGATATATCTCGAGAAGTTATGTTAGCCAAGCCATGGTAATCAAGTATCTTAATCTTTGTGCTAGTGGCTTGCCAGTATTTTAAAGTTATAAAAATAGCAACTGACAATTTTTTTACATATGTGATAATTAAATGAAATATCATAACATATATTACATGATATAAAATGCATGGTTACTTCAAAGTTTGGGCAAAATTCGATTTTTTGTGTAAATTGAATATATTTTCAACAAAAA
Source organism: Trichomonas tenax (assembly GCA_023091735.1). Taxonomy (NCBI): domain Eukaryota; phylum Parabasalia; order Trichomonadida; family Trichomonadidae; genus Trichomonas; species Trichomonas tenax. The sequence goes on from JALKBU010000269.1 coordinate 39,314, forward strand.
CGAGATCCATGCCTAACTAAATGTATAATAATATTTAGCTCTATGTTGTTGACTATATCATTGTGTCAAAATATTAATCTAATCCAATCCAATGATAAGAAGCATTTTATTAGCCAGAGAAGGATTTTTTAAAATAAGGTTAAGAATGTCACAGCCTTTATATAATCAATTAATGATATTAATATCAAATATTCTCATTTATCTGATTTGTAATCAATAATGTCATATAACCATCTTTATGACATTATGCGGATAAGGCACATAATGATATCAATAAGGATGATCAATAAAAAGGGTCCAACTCTCGAAATTAAGCTATATTATTAGTTATTACATCCAATACTTCTACACATTGAGGGTATATTTGAGACCTAAATTGGTAGCAATTGATATATCCTTTATTAAGACATGAGATCGAGTTTAATCTTTTCATTCTAGAAATAAGTTGAGCATCTCATGATAGATAAGCCGCCAGAACGGTAAAGATGGGGTTATCCAAATTGCTGAGAATAATTAACCTTATTGAGAAAAGTAAAAAAAAATAATTTCACTACTTTTTGTTGTGTTTATTAAAGTCTTGTTGATGTATTTCACAAATAACAGATAAGTTTTGAAGATTATTCAAAATATAGATTAAGGGACAGACAAGGAATTAACCTTATTTCTCACTTTTTGTTGATGGTCTACTCCAAGTTAAGCGAGAAAAATTCACTTCTGATTTACAAATATATTGGAAAATTTGTTCAGGACATGATGCTAAGCATGTGACATTTTATCAGCAAAACCTTTTCAGACATAGAAAAAATAATGAAATTTCATCAAAATTCAAATTGATTGCCAATCGATCCTCTTATCCATCACATTGTAGGCGAACTGTTGATTCTTTCTCGCTTCACGGTAGAAATCACCAAATACCGCATCGTCACGTTTATGAAGAAGTGTGACCAAAGCGAATGTCTGCCAAGCTTGGGGATGCTTTTTTCCTTCCCTTAGAAGATGTTTTTTCAATAGTTTGTATGATTCACACTCTTCCTTAGGCTTGCATCCTATCAAACATCCTTCTTCTCTTGACCTATCATTTTTCTTGCTGCTGCGTCCTGCAGATTTTGAAATTACTGCTTTCAATCCAATTGGTGATTCGAATTCTTGATATATCAGCAGGGTTTTTCCTATTAGCTTCATATCATTTGATTCCTCTATCTCCTTAATTAGAGTGTAGAATGTTGCGTTATCAATAGGATCTATTCTTGAAAAATAATTTATTTTTTTTTTTTTGAGAATCACAGAAAATTTTTAGTGTGGCAGAACAAATTATTTTTAGAACAGAAGATGGATTTGGAAGCTCGAATTAATTCACAAGTGTAGCTTATCATGATATGAGTCTTTTCTGCAGTAAAACAAATGATTTTATTATTCGATAGAATGTATTTTTTTTATTAATTTGGCTGTCTGCCATATTGACCAATTTTTCACAGATAATCGAATTCGATTTATAAGTCGATAAAAAATATGTTTCATTCAATAAGTAGCAAAAACCAGGATTTTAGACCAAAGAGATATTTTCACCTTAATGTTATAATTTTGTTAATTTTGCAAGGTTATTTTTACATTTCTTGATGGAGTTTTTGAGTTTTGATGAATCTAAATATTAGTTGATGGGTTTTATTATTATATCAATACCCAGGATAAAACAACGACAGTAGGGAATGGACAACCGCAAAATATATGTCCACAAGATATTAAAATTTATCCATCAATAACATATCACAATGAAATATATTTAGTTAAATCAATTGCAAGAAATTCTTTCGATAGTTGCAAAATAAGAACGTTTTATGATATTCCGGAAGGAATTGAATTTATTGGGCAATCAGCATTTTAATAATGTTATTTTCAAAAGCAAATATTGACATTACCCAGAAGTTTAATTACTCTGGAATATAGATCATTCGCAGAAAATGAAATTTCAGAAGTCACAATTGTGACCGAATATGGAAGCAAATGGACAAATAGCATTTGCTAGAACAAATATTAAGAAGTTTATTGATCCAAACAATCAGTTCTTTTGTAATGATCATCAATATTGTCTTTATTCCAAAAATATGACGATTCTATATCAAGCTTCTGGATTTGTCTATGATTTAATTCTTCCTTCTGCAGTATCGACTTTATTTCCTCAAAGCGTTGATGGAATCACTATCAGATCATTAACAATTCCTTGGTATGTAAAAATCAATGTATTAAAAAGTAATTCATATATTCGAAGTTGCAAATTACTTGAAAAAATATACATCAACTCAGACATTTAATCATATCCAGATTCATCAAATGCAAAGATCATAATGGAAGTTCCAAAATTGAAAACGTTATTTTATTCAGGTTGTACAAATCCCGATCCAAATTTTATTGATGATTCTCATCGCACCTCCAAGTTATTTGTTTATGACCAAAATATTACATCAATCAATAATATTCCAACTACACTCCTTCCATCATATAGGTGGCCAGTTTTGACATGCTTTATATCTTATCCACGAATTGGAATGCAATATCTTCAGATATTAATAAACATCTGCTTTTGATGATTAAATTTTTAACCTTGAAAAAGTTTTATAAAAAAGAATAGTTTTTCAATTCTTGGCCAATATATCAATGAACATCTAAATTTAACAGGATGTAGAAAGGATTCAGTCCATTCATGCATATTTAGCAATATAATATCATACGGAGATAGATCAGCAATTTATTTTTATCAATCAAAAACTCTCAAACTTATATCATGCATCTTTCTATTCTGTAATACAAATCAAACTGGGACGGTTTATGCATTGACTGCTGTATTTCAGTGTTGCATATTTTCAAAAAAATATGCTAAATATTCATCAATTTTCACAACAAAAGGAAACGTTAAAGTTTGTGATTCTTCATCTTTTAATTGTGAATGTTTGGATGAAACCTTAAGGAGTAAATTTATAAATGAAATTATGAATTTTAATGGAATCAATAGAGTTAAATTAAATAATTTCATTAACATTACTTCCTGTAGTGACTTATATGGGTTTATATCAATTGGCCGCAGAAAAATGATAATGAATGATTGCTTTATTGAGTTAAAATATTTATCAGCACTTTTAAACCAGAAGGTAATGAATTAGTTCAAATATCAAATTCAATAGTCATCAATTTTCCAATAGATACTTCAATTTTGAAGACTACCTCAGTAAACATAATCGAATCGCGTGGCATTTTTACATATTTTGAAATATCATACATTGTTCCCAAGGCATATTGCAATTATGATTATCAATTATGTTCATGTTTAAATTTTCTTTTATTACCAATGAATGGAATTTTCTCATTGAATACTTTTGCTGTTTGATTTTTTTGACATACTGCATACTGTAAAAATAAAACTCATATATATCTAAATTCACTGTTTTCATTGATAAATAATACAACTCTATGAAAAAAATGCAATAGTTTGGTATTAAAAACTGTTCTCGGATCATATTATTAAGGCAATAAATTTATATAAAAAGTACAATCATAGGACTGATTAAATTTAATGGATAAAACTTATGCTGTTCGCATGTTAGAGGATTCATTTTTCTTGGACAATCTTGATTTTTAAAACACAAATCACCAAAGAAATCTAACTTGTAAATTCTAAAATCTCTGAAGCCACCACTATTCCTACCATTCATTATCATTTTGATGGTTGAATAAGTGTTATTAACATTGACTTTTCGAGTTAAAACTTTCAATGGAGGATAAACATCTGCATTAATGACCTGATCAATAATTTCATAATTTACTCCATCATTAGAGCCTTCAATTGTCCAATTGACGGGAGTATACCAATAAGGTCTTAAGTCAGTTCTTGGTGATTGATATGAATAATGTGTCATATATAATTTCTTATTGGTAAATGTAACAAATAAAGCAGGATCCACTGTTGCATTATATGATCTTATGTGAAAGTCAACATTTTTATCAAAAGCATATTCACATGCAGTGTCTGGGCAAATATTGCAGTAACATTTATAATCAATTGATCTTTCTCTATGGAAGAACCCGTTGATATCGTTGTTTAATTTTGGCCATAAGAATCTAATATCAATTTTTGAGCGATATAAAAATGCAGATTTTGTAAATAACCTTAACGTAAGTATCCAAGGTTATTGCCTAATCTTAATTCTTATGGTATAAAATCAATATTAATTTAATTTATAATATTGCCTTTAATTTATAATGTTGCCTTTAAATTATTGGTCAATATTTAGTGAGCGACAAAATTTAACAAATTTTCAAAAAGATTCAAAACATTCATGCGCATTTAGTTATATTACTACAAACAATGATGGAACTGCAATTTATTATGCTCAATCAAAATCATTAACAATATTTTCATGTTATTTTCAATATTGGAACACCAGCCGAACAGGAACAATTTATTCTTTCAAACCTATAATTCGTTGCTGCATATTGTTTAATAATATTGCAAAATCAGCAGCTGCATTTATGATAGTTAATTCAGCTGTGATTGAACATTCATCAACATTAGGAAGCAAGTTTCTTTCTGATGCCTCATGATTATATCATGGTTCAAATACTCTATCAAATTTTAATTCAACTAATTCTCAACCTGTTCATCAATTGTAGGCGATTAGAACAGATGGAAATGCAGAATTGACATTTAATCAATTTATCAATTGTGGACATGATTATGGTGGTGCAACATTAGAAGCATATGATAATCAGTGTCGAGTATCAACCAATATTTTCATAAATATTTCGACAGCTGGATTTTTTACTATTGGAAGATGTTGATTATATGTTAATAATTGTTACATTGATCTCGGAGAATGCAGCTGCTTTATTAGTTTATACAAACCTGATGGAAATGAACTTGCTCAAATCATTAATACAAGTATTGTCATCAACTCCAACATCGAGACATCAATATTGCAAACAGCTTCAGAAAATGTATTTAACTCTTCCATGACTTTGGAATTTACTATTATTGAGAGCATTCCAAACTATCATGAAAAAATTTGCTCTTGTGTGGAAAAAAGATCCTTTTTGTTTTTGTTTTCCTTACTTGTTTTCATCATCATATATATATTTAAATATCATCGGCATCAGATAAAGCAATTAAAATTATATGCAAAGGAAGTTTCAATGTCTGGCAAGAATTGTTATTTTTAAGGGGAGTTGCTTGGCAATTTTGAAATTGAGTTTGAATATAAACGCATGCATTTGGATTCGTTAAATTGATAAAATGTAATGAATTGATACTGTCAGATGTCAAAAAACATCTTATATCAAAAATATACATGAAAGCAACGTAGATATATGAATCATTCCACACATTGAAAAACAAAATTGAGAACAAGAAATATTTGAATTTTCAACAAAAAATATTACATCTGTATAATTTCCTTGTTCAGCAGTTAATGAAATGTTGTTAAATGAATTAAAGCTTGCTGTAATGTTTGAAGAAATATGGTAGTAATCTAGGAGCTGTTGTTATTTATAAATAACATTGATTATAATATGGTAATGATTGAAGCGAGGCCTGCGAAATGATGGGAATGTTAAAAACTCTTTCAAATCATAATCAAAATCGAGATATTTTCAAAACTTGTTATTTTAGTCATCTTCTCCATATAAATGTTACCACTGGCATGATTTAGTGACATGTGTATCAAGAAGATGATAAAAACAACAAGTTTTGTTGGTGATTCATGTTTCTCCAACAACTATGTGACAATAGCACATTAAGGCTTGAGAAATCTAATAAAAAGACCACATATACCATTGGCACACAGTGATGGATGAATTTTTATCAGCTAATTTACATTGATTTATATAATATTGTGTTTAAGTCCTTTTTCTCGTTACAGAAGCCACTGCATACATGTGCAATGACTGAAGAACCGATAAGGAGGACCCAAACACAACAATTGGACGAGTTTTGATTTTTCATTCCACCAGATGTCGGTTGCACAATAAAACTTAAAGAGTGTGATAGCAAGTTGCACTGCATTATTACAACAAAGTATTGGTGGGAATTAATTTCGATATTCTGGGTCGATTTTGAAATGCTGTTCTATGCACTCCAAATTGATTCAGAAGCCAAAGAAATGTTTGTCATTGACTTCTGAATCGATTTGGAGTGCATAGAACAACATTTTCACTGTTTTTCATGATTTCACCCTACCAAATATGGAACACATTTGAGACTTTGAAATTGCGATAAAAGTGTGCTATATAACTCAGACACAATATTCGATGTGAGACTGTCTTGTGAATATATTATACTATGCAATCTTTGAGATATATGCATTGTATTGGCAAGAAAATCATACATTATTGACTCCTTAGAGTGTCAAATTTGTTGACACAACATCAACATCGAACACATTCAATATTACTAACAGAGGCATGAAACAATTAAAACACCCATCTGCAGTTTTATGTAATAGGCATTGTGCATGACAAAACATAAAAAATACAAATTTTTGAAATAATACAATATTTAAAAGAAGTAAATGTTGTGCTATCATTCTAATCACATCAATATCACAATAAGAATTACTCATATAATAAAGTTATACATATAAGAGTATCAACAATCATGTTTTCAAAAAGAATCTCAAATGCTAATTAACCAACTTTTTGTAACCAATGCATTTATGCATTGAGCCAGATTCCATATCAGCCACTGGTCATTACAGCATAAGTTATTGGTCATAATATTGATACTTTAATGCCGAAAAGGCTGCTTCTCCAAATTTGGCGAAAACAAGGCGATAAAAAATTTGGATTGTCTATTAGTTCTTGCATCAGCAAAATAAAAAATAAGATTTTCTGGATCTTCAATATTGGCAACATGAAAGAAAATCAAATCTGAAGGATTTTGGTTGGTGTACTCTTGAATGATGTTAGTAGTATTAACATAGTGATTGTTACTATGTTGTGGAGCTTAAACAATTTTTACAAAGAATTTCGATAATTGCTTAATGAACGTTGATTGTACAAGTAAAATGAGAGCTGATTTTGCTTTGGTATATGTAATTCTTGACATGTGATACGAATCGCGTCCGCTGTTGTGCCGCCTATAAGAAAATAATGTTAGATATATTCACGAAAGAACGTACTGGTTGGTGTGTATATCATATTCTTTGTAAGTCCTTCTGGATGATTATGAATAAATTTAACTTTTAAAATTCATCAGACAAGAGATCCAATAGTCTTGGTTTGGAGAAGAAATTCAGAACAGTGTGGAGTTTACTCTTTCTGCTTTATGTTTATTTTAATCATTAGTGTACATTAAATGAACAAAAAAAGATAAGAGAGAAAAGGAGAGGGAAAAAGAGGAAGAGAAGAAGGGAGGACATCTTTGCCGGAGGCCCGATTTTTTTTTTAACTTCCAAAATAGACCATTTTTCACCAAAATAGAAACATTAATTCTTTATCAAGCTGAAGGATATTTTGATGATTTAGTAATTCTTTCATCTGTTGTAACTCTCCATCCTCAATGTACTGAAATTTCAATTACATGTTTAACTTTACCTCATAAGATTAAATTTGAATTAAATAAATGTGATCCCTATTGAGAGGGATAATAAAAAATTTAAACATTTTGTCATGACAAAATGTTATTCTATAAGTTAAGACGTAAATTGAATTGTTTTGCATCAATGATTTTTGGATGAAACGCTTTGGTTATTGATCATTGTTAAAAATGAAGTGAAATATGACATGTAATATTTTTGATCTGTCATGTAAATAATAAAAAAATTTAAACATTTTGTCATGTAAAAAAATGACAAATTTATCAATGCTTCCCTATTTCCTTTTTTCCTGCAATTGCAAAAGCGTTAATGCGGAGGAAATCAGACTCAACATATCCAACCAAGAAGTTTTGGCGTATAAAATTACACAAAACACCCTTGGAATTGGAACATCGGAACCAAAAAGGCCAGCAGTCAATCCTGCATACAAAGGAGTACTCAACATCGATGAATCATACGCTGTTAATGGTGTAACTTATACTATTGTAGAAATTGGAAATTATTCATTTTATGATACGAGAATTGAATCAATAAAAATACCGAAATCAGTAAAGAAGATCGGAAGCTATGCATTCGCCAAATTAACAACTGTTAAAGCAATGAATTTTCCTCAAGTTGAAGAAGTCGCTGATTACGCTTTCCTGGAAGTTAAATCAGACTTCACGTTTACAAGCAGCCTGAAGAAACTCGGAAGCAGTGCCTTCCGTGATGCAGATATTTCTAATAAATTAGATTTATCAAAAACAAGCGTGAAAGTTATTCCTACAGAGTGTTTCTACAGTGCCTACATTGAAGATTTAATTGTTCTTCCTGATGCACTTGCAACAATCGAAGGAAGCGCATTTTTGTATGCAAAAGTCAAAGAAATCATTTTCCCTGCAAATTTAGCTGAAATCGGCTTTGCTGCTTTCGAACACAGCGAAGTAAATAGTGTTGATTTCAGAGCAACAAGCATTAAAGCGATTCCTGATTCCTGCTTCAATTTCGCTCAGCAGCTTCGTGTTATTCACTTAAATGATAAATTAGAGTCGATTGGAAAAGAAGCGTTTGCAAGTTCTGACTTAATTGATGTTATTTTCCCAGCGTCGCTGAAAACAATTGATGAATTCTGCTTCACAGAGAGTAACAAACTTTCTTCCATCGATCTCAGCAACACTAAAATCACAACAATCCCAGCAGGTTGTTTCCAAAAGTGCCCAATAACAATGCTCAAGCTGCCACCAAATCTCATCGAGATCGGTCCTGCAGCATTCGTGGGTTCTCAGTTTGATTCCATCAAATTACCGAAATCTGTTGAAACTATTGGTGAAAAGGCTTTCCAAGCAAACAGTGAACTGAAGTCGATCGAATTTCCAACAATTCTCAAATCAATTGGTGGAAAGGCTTTCTTTGGAACAGGTTTAACATCAGTTGTCATCCCAGACAACATCAAAATCATCGAATCATCAACATTCGAAGCATGCGATCACCTAGAAAGTGCTGAATTCTATGCGCCAACAATCAAAGACCAAGCATTCTATTGTTGTGGTAAATTAACAACAGTTAAATTTATGAACACAGTAACAATTGGCGATAAAGCGTTTTCATTCACAAATTTGACAACTCTCGAACTTCCTGGCACAACGGCAACACTCGGAGTTAGATCATTCGAAATGAACAGCCATCTTCTCAATATTAAGCTCGATCAGACAAAAATTTTGATTATTCCTGAATATTGTTTCTTCTCGTGTTTCAACCTTGAAGATGCTTCATTCCCGAAGAATGACTTTAGAATCAATGGAGGGGCCTTCCAACATTGCGGATTTAAGAATATTAAACTCGAAAATAACTGCATTTACTTGGAAGCACGCGCTTTCATGCAGTGCTCATTTTTAAAGACAGTTGACTTATCAACATCACGTATTCCTTTCATCGATGATCATACATTTTTCGGATGTGATGATTTAGAAACTTTAGCTTTAAGCGATGTCACAATGAAAATAGGCTCTGAGGTTGTTCCAGTCAACACTTCTAATATCTATTACTGCGGAACAAGCTGTTTTGCAGGAGATTGTGATCTTCCACAGACAATTCTTGTTCCTCAGGGATATTCTTGTGCAAAATTCGGTTCTTCAAAAATCAAGATGGTTTCTGACTTCCCATATCCTGTTGACACACATAAAGGAAAAAGAAGAAACTTTGCTCTTGATGCATTGTTTATTATCCTTGGCGTAATGATCTTTGGAGGCGCTGGATTCTATATCTACTACAAGTTCAACAAACATCGGCAATTGAAGGATGAAGGATATTTAATTTCAGCCGCTGACATGCAATCAAAGGATGAATCGAATCTCTTCACATAACTTTTTCTATACACCCCTTAATTTTTTCCTAAAAATCAACCGCTTTTTCATCTTTTTCATTATTTTTCGAAAATTTTGTAAAATTCCAACTTTTCTTTGATCATTTAAAAGCATTTCTTGAATGTATTTATTTTATAGTGGACATTAGTTTGAAAAACGAAATAAATATTTGACATCATAAAAAATATTGTCAATTTATGAATATTATTATATAGATATCCGACCACTCAGTTTTTGTTGCCCTGGGATACGCTTTTTGGGATTTGGTTTTATTATTAAGTGTTTATTTTGATGATTTTTTTATTATTTAATATGTTTGATATATCAAAAAATGGATATGAAATGATAAATTTGAACAAAACATAAGCTAAAAATTTATAATCGGTAGTAGTATAGTAAGAGAGTTACTTTTTGCGTAAAAAAGCACTTTTCCGGCTCCTCGCGACGAGCGACAGCGAGGCGCTGGGACTGTTAGGAGAGGCTAAGCCCCTCCCAAACCCTCCCCAATAAGTTAAAAAGAATAAAATAAAAGTAAATTTATAAATTAAAAATTAATTGTATATAATATAGCGGAGCTGCGCTTAAAGAATCTTGCTTTTTTGTTGCCTTCAAAAAGTGGTGTTTTACAGGAGAAAAAGAAGCATAATACTATATCTCGAAATATTGTAGGTTATAAATGGATAAGAAACTACTCAAAAGAAGTCAACATGAAGCAAAGTAGACTACGAATGAAATTTAGCTTTCAAGATGGAAATATAGAGATCGAATTCCGAAACTAAGTTAAAAGCGGCATTTGTCAAATATAACCATGCAGAAGACAGTGTGCTTGGTTACATCGGACATGTAGATATGGCATGTTACGGAAACTATTCGGTGATGTAATTTTTTTGAATCTTACAATGTGCAAATGGCTCGACAGAATGATGCATAGGTAAAGGAAGTAGAAATTAAATTATTCTAAGGAGATATATTGAAAATATATAAATATTTTGTTTTTTGGACAAATGAGGTCAATACGAGGTCCTCCCAAGACCAGGCCTCTGAGACTGAGAGGTAAAGTGAGGCTTCGAGGCAACTTTTTGTTACAGAAAGTTAAATCTGTGAAATTTTGAAGTGTTTTAACATGAGCCTTTCACGTTTCAGCACAGAAGCCTCAAAAATGCATATTGAGGAGCCTCTGTTGGTGGACTTTGGCGAGCTTTGATAACCCAACCAAGATGCGAAGCAAAGGTTGTCACTTTTTAGAACATAGTTATAAAATATGATTGCTTATCCAATTCTTTATATATTGTTGTTCGATTGGATTCGTTATGAGTGTTCAAAATATTTTCTCATAGAATATTTTTTTAAAGTGCTTATGGATTGACTGCACTCAGACGGTTTTGCGGAACTGAAAATTGAATACATAACCGTTTTGTATTTAGTCAATTTATATGCACGTAAAAAAATATTCAATGAAAAAATATTATGAGCACGCATAATGAATCAATTTAAGCCATATATGTCCATCGTAGTTTGAATATCATCATATCAAAAAAATAAAATCTGACACTAATACAAACAAAGAATAAATTAGAACGATTAAAATGTAAACTCAGAAACCGTTATTTTAAAAATGTTGCAAATTATGATTGCATTCTATTCAAAATCAATTATAGAAGTTATCTACTGATTTCGATTCGTAAAACCTCTTCTTTTTGAATCAAAAAGCAGTTTTTTCTTTCTTTCATTTGCATTTGTCGATGTCAGAGGTGTATATTCTTTTACAAAAGTGAGAGTTTTGCTTTTTTTTTCCAGTGTGTCAAAATATGGCTTAAAATAACGAACGGTATAATACAGCATGTTTAATAACAAAAAAAGTTTGAATATGAAATCCAAGAATACGACAAAATCAAGCATATTGCGGGATAAGTGTAGAAATTGGCTGGAATATGACCTTCGGCGAATCGCGGCGATTCAAGAGGTCCGCAACTGAGAAGAATTCAATCTTTGGTCTCAGCATGTAATGCTTGGAAAGGATTAATTCACCAGGGAGTGGTGTCTTCTCTATGATTCCTGCGCTTTCGAGGATATGTGAAATCTGGTATAGCTTGCACAAAGTTGTTTTGAAGCGATTATTCGTACGTGAAAGGAACATCGAGATTTGTCTAATATCAAAGCAAGGAACTTTAAGAGATAATATGCACTTGATGAAAGACAATGTCAGTTGTGTGATTGAAATACAATCATCGGAAATAATCGTATTTTCGGGGATTTGGTTTTCGCATATGTTGTACTGCTTCCTCAGGGCCTCGAACTTGTTAACAACGTTCTTCAAACCGCACCATTCTATCGTTTCCAAGTTAAGTTTGACACAGATGCCAACAATGTCGAAAACGTTAATAACATCGTATAAACGGCGCTTCTGAAAGTGGAAGGTTTCACAGATGTAATTCAATGAGATGCGAATTCCGATATTGTGTTCTCCAAACTTAATTAAGTTCAAAATCGACTGCCTAAAGCTCTCTGGTTTGCACGGCTTCTGCGGAAACGTGGGGATGTTAAGGAGGGCTTTGAGATTTGGCGTGATCATATCATTCTGAGCAATCATTATTTTAAAATAAAAAAGTTTGAGGGTGCTCATAGAAAAGAAAAATCTTGATAACACTCATAGAATAAAAGATGCTTCTCACAAAACTTTGAATGATAAATAATCGTATATTAAAATTATTTAAGGTCCAAATAGGCTATAAATTAAGATTTTAACGAAAATTTCTTTGGATAAATTTCGTTGGAATGTCTTAGATTTTGACCAACCATGAATTTAATTGATAAATCTGGATATATGGGGTACAATGGAGATATTACCCAAGAGTTTTCAAAAATTGATAATAATAACATCGTTTTTAGAGTTTTCAATTTTTGTTTTTTTGTATGGATAGTTTACGCGAATTTGGCGCATGAGCTAAAAACCTTATTAGCGAATTTTATCACTTTCCGACTAATTACACAGGGGTTATATTAATTATCGAGGGAAATATGGGATAATATGGGGAAAAATTGTTATAAAGGGTATTCTAAGAGTCTTGAGAAAAGGGGGAATTGAAAATAATAAGGGGATTTTTATTATAGGGGTTCGATAAAATAATGAGGGAGATTTTTATAATTTCCGGGTCAAACTGCATTATAAAGGGTCCTTGGGTTGCTCCTTCCGCGATCCTTAAAAATGTTGAGTTCGCACACAGCCAAAAAGTGCCTAATTCGCACATCCATATGGAATGTGGGTATGTAATTTTTGGAATCGCTTCAGTGCAATAATTAGGTACCCAATTTTAAAAATGCTTTGAATTTTTATCACAATTTTTTCTCTTTTTCCGGCTCAACATATCATAACGAATCTATTCTCACTTTTTGAAATAATGCTCTCATTTTTTTTGAGAAAAATAGATTTTGCTTTTGGCAGTATTTTTCCTTCTGCGGTGTAGTCCCGCGACCTTCATAACTTTTTATCTGATCAATATTTTTTCGATTTGAAAGTACTTTCATGTACACATTGATAGTTGTTTATCCAGTGGTGTAAGTGGCACAGTCTATATATCTATCAAATCATTGTTTGCATTTCAAATCATCCAAAAATATACGATTTCCAGCATAAATGTATGCGCTACTATGCAGCATATGATATTTTTATGTGTATTATTGATTCAAATGCCTCTTATACGCTTAAAATTAAAAACGCAACTAATTCGTTAATT